>CAUYON010156743.1:0-17957 GCA_963573935.1 Arctocebus calabarensis
AGCTCTTGGGCTTAAGCGATTCTCTTGCCTCAGCCTCCCTAGTAGCTGGGACTACAGGCGCCCGCCACAGCGCCCAGCTATTTTTTTGTTTTGCAGTTCGGCCGAGGCGGGGCTTGAACCCGCCACCTTCGGTATATGGGGCCGGTGCCCTACTCGCTGAGCCACAGGAGCCGCCCTACTGTACTTCTATTAGCAAATACATTCTCTTCAAAATAAAAATGTCTTGAATCAATAGGATTCTACTACTAAACTGCTTTTAACAATCGAATTAAAACCAACGTTTCTCCCACTTAAAGTATTTTATGAGCTTTAATTTAAATATAGAATTCCCATGATACTTAACAATAAACTTTATAAGACAGTACAGCACACTGATATGAACATCTGATGAATTCATTAGTTAACCTCGGCTTTACTCCTTTATCTACCTAGAATGTTGGCACTTTGTTTCCTCAGTTTCCTTATTTATAAATAATAAAGTTAGACTAGACTTTAGCCTTAGGTTCCTCCCAGACCTAAAATGCTCTAATAATAAATAACTGCCAACCCAGGCTCTGCACACTAAGAAATGTTACGAATCATTAAGATGGATTTCTAACAAACTTTAAAGCTATAAAATAAAAGAAAATGCCCTTAAGAATCAAATATCCAGTTTTACTTGTTGCTGCTAATTTCAATAAAAAATATTTAATCTTAAAATGAAGCATTTTAATTTTAATATAAAAATATGACTCAGTTTCTGCAAAGTTAAAGAAATCTCCCATTATAACATGACTTTTATAAATAACCACTTTGGAGGGTCTCTGTTTGAAAAATTACCTAAAGCTCTTTTCCCCAAGCAAGTTAATGTGAACTTGGGAAGGGCAATTAAATTGTCAGAATTAAAAAATTTGTTTTTAACTAGAAGGTAGCCAGAAGTAGAGTCATGGGGCTAGTATTGATCGACCAAACAGAGAACATCACTCTTCAGGTATTTACTCTGCCACCTTTACACTAGAGGCTTTCCTTCAAATCAAATCAATCTATAAAAAAGATGGCTCTTACTAGAAAAATACATAACTAATCTCCACTGGCACTTCTACTTAGATGTCTTCCTTTGATAATGATAATGTAAGTTCATGATGTTCAAAGATTCTGCATTATGCTAACCTCTGTAATATCTATTTTAAATATTTAAATTCAACACTGAAGCACAGTATTTATCCATATAAAAAATTCTGTAATTTAAGCTACTTTTTGATATTATTTTTTGCATACTTGATTCTTAATATGTTTATTTGGATTAGTTTCCTTAATGCTCCAAAACGTGTTTAAAGATGGAATTTTCAGGTTAATATAAAATTAAAATTGAACGTCAACTATATTTATTGAATAAGCCATTAAAATTTAAGCTCTTTGCTTATAGAATATATTAGCATAAATTATGCTGACATCAAATACCATAATACAATCTATTTGCTGAATTTCAGAACTGTCTATTATTTAAAATATACAAAGAATGATTAATTAGAGCTAAATATATATTTTTAAAAAGTTATATTAAATATAGCTTCTTTCCTTAACTGTGAGATTACTGAAGCATCTCCTACACATTTGATTCATTTTTTTAAAACATGTATTTCAAATCTAAATATTTGTTTTTAAACTTTGGGGGTGTTTTAAATATTAATTATTATAAAAAATTACTAAATAGGATGAAACCACATAACATGTTTACCTTAGTTTCTTCCTCTCAATTTAAAAATGCACAATAAAACATAGATAACTAATTAACATTGTATTAATCTCTTCATTCTTAGAGTAATCAGAGTGAAATTTGTTTCTAAACAGGTCAAAAAAGACTTAAATGATAGTAAAAAAACACTAACAATAAAATACCTTTTTTTTTTTTGCTGAATATTATTGCAGATGCTTAGCACTAAAAAAAGCAGACAATATATTATTTTGAAAGGTAAAGTTCAATAAAATATTTAAAATTTACTCACTATTAAGAATCCTGTAATTCTTAAAATAGCCAAATTTACTATTTTTGAGAAAATATGTTTTAATATTATAAATTCGGCAGTAACTCTGTGCCACAAATTTTAAATTCGGTCACTAATATTTCTCTTAGGATAAAAGATTAATAGTTTTGACTATGTATGATTTTAGAAAATATGTTCTCCCTTTCCAGATATAAAAGAAAAAGCAAAACTTTTAATAAAAACATTTTAACTGCCATTTACAGACCTCAGAACTGACAATTTACTGTTAAATGATAGCTTAGAAGACAGAAAAATAATTAAAATTCAGATCAAGTATGCATGGTAATAGCTATTTGCTAAAAAGGATAAAATTGCCCAAAAAAAGCTGATTTTCTCAATGTAAGCATCATTAACCAAAAACAAAAAAGGAAAGAAAATGAAAAAAAATATGACCCAGCAAAAAAAAGTATATGTACCCTAAAAGCAAAAGTGGCCTAATTAATCCCACATCTTCTTTCTCTTTCTCTACCTCCTGTAGCTGAAGATGTAGGACCCTGAGACTATTATGGCTTTTAGATCACTTTGGTATTGACTATTCTCTGTATGATCATTTATTTTAAAGGACTGATGTCACATTTGGTGTTATACCTGATGACATATTGTGGACATTTTCTTCCAGAAATGGCTCTTTAAGGCTGAGTGCAGAGGTTAAACTGCCTGACTGAGGCCAAACCTAAGATTACAGATTTTTAATCTAAATTCTTAATATCCTTAGTGAACATACTTTAACATTTATTTTGTATACTACATACTCCTATTTAACCATAAGCTGCTACATGTTAAACTGATACCTGGTAAAGGGAAAATTAAAACTATTTCTCATCTTATTAAAGACCAATCTGTATTCTGTAAAATTAAAATAGGGAGGCATTTCCCCTTTAATCAATATATCTTAATTGACTTTCAAAAATGATAATATAATAAGTGAAACTCAATGATCAAAGAAAGTATATTATCAAATCCAAAGGACCTTTTCAGGTTTTTCAATTTATTTATCAGATTTCTAAACTGAACTGAAGCATAGTTATATGCATTATAATAAAAAAGGAAAATGTTTTGTTAACTTCTGATAACAAAATGATGTAGAATAGGAACATACGAAAATAATGTCTATTCTCTTTTTCCATGAACCATCTATCACAACCATCTACAAATCAAAGCTCAAAAAGTATCCAGGCACTAGGACATTTATTCCAATTTTTCTCACTTTATAATCTCATGCTAAAATACCATGGTTGGGCAAAAACCATGTATATACACCATAACCTAGAAATCTATTTGGTTTGTAAATGCTGTCTTTCTGATATTTATGGATTTCAGGCAGGCTCCCTGGACTAATTTACTCAAAAGCATAATGGGTCACTGAAAAGGAGAAATATTTAATTTTTGTATTTTGAAACAAAGAGTCTATGGTAAGATTTGTATGTGTAATATAATAAATAAATATACTTGACACAATAATTTAATAAGACCCTGTACTAACTATAAAAAATTTAACTTCTCTTTCTGGGATGAATAACCATGAAATGTGGTATTGGACGATTTTACAGTGCCTTGTAATAATGAAGTTATATTCTTCATTACCAAGTACTGTACCTGCTGCTATTGGCAAGGAGTGGTTTATACACTGACCATGTTCCACGGCTGTTTTTAGTGTCGCTTCAGGATGTGTCGATCCTAGAGGGTTACGCACAAATCGTCGCCGGCGCCGCAAGTCATCTTCCCAGTAGTCAAGGCGCCAGAACTCACGAGGACGACTACAATGAAACAGAGAAGCCACATATGTTAGCAATTATCAAACAGCGTGGTAGCGCTGAATTTCTGCATAAAGCTCTCCTTGTTTGCTCTGCCTTTTTTTTCCTCTCCGTCCTCCTAATTCTCCCTCCATCTCACACTCCCCTTTCTGCAATCTTTAACTTCGGTATGTCCTTGAAAATAACAATATCACCTTCTAGTCTAAGGAGCTCCTTTTCCTTTTCTTGGAAGGTGAAATGAGCACTAAATACATCATGTTGAAATGAATTGCTGACAGTGTGATCAGTTTCCCCACACTCTAGTGGCATGTGCTCTGATTTCAGCCTCATTTCAGCCTCAGCAGGGCACCTTTCTCTGTGGCTGCATTTATAAACCAGAATAGGGAAAAGGCTATTATAAATATGGTATAGCATTACCTATATTAATCAAAGTCTGTCCCCCTTCATTTTTCTTCCTAATTTGTGCCTTTTTGCACAAGGTCAGTAAATCATACCATGAATTCTTGGTCCAGAAAGTGTTAACTTTAATGAATATCTCAGTTACATGGTTATGTATGTGATAATAAAATATTACTCTGTTTAGATGTGCAGGAATTTAATTAAAATAATCTCTTAAAATATTCATTACATTTAGCCCCTGAGGCTTAGAACAACATAAGAAAATGCATTTCTTTTCCATTTACTGTTTTTAAATAAACCATTCCTGTAGAGTGAAATAGCAATCTATTTTCAAGCAAATCAGATTGGATTTCTGTTTTATGTAGTCTGTTTTTATATTTAATTAAAAACTACATGCTATATGATGTGCAATAATTGCCATATTGAAAGCATACTTTTGGAAATATATTTTTTAAAAAAGGTTCATTCAATTTAAATTCTATGATATTTTGCCCAATTACATAGACCTTTTATATGGTAATATATAAATGTCAACTTTCTCTCTTGTTAACTAATCATGACTTAGCATGCCGGAAAATATTTTATAAGGAAAGCACTAATATAAAGTTTTCTCAGTTATAGAATGAAAACATCTCTGCGAATACATTTACTCACTGAAGACATACAGCATGAACACCTGTAAGTTTCAACAATAAAATAAAAAATTTATTCATAATCAAAACTTCTGAAGGAGTGACTAATGCAAAATAAAATCTTACTTGTTTTTCATGAGCTAATAAAATTGTACTTGTCAGCTTTGACAAATTAGTAGTCTTGAACAGCTGACAGTCTCAAAACACCCGAGTAAAAGTTGTCCTTATTTTGATGTCTTAAAGATGTTATCTTCTAAAAATTCAAAATGTTTGTAAAATATATTTATCAATTAAAAATGACCTCAGATTAATACAAGCATAGGCAGCAACCAGTATGTTACTTAAAGAAAGTATTTTAAAACAGTAGGAACCACATGCTCTTTTCTGAAAATGCTGAAGAGACAATAAGCACCTCAAACATCTCCTTGGTTGATTTCAGTAAAAAGGAAGAGATATAATCAAAATGGAATACAAAAACTTGTAAGAATTACAGCTCTCAAAAAAAACAAATTTAAAGAGTTCTTTAATTCTATTTTTCTTTATTAGCCCTTTTAAGTTTTAAATAAAAACTAATACTATGATATCATTTATGGATAAATAAGAAAAACCTACAGAATATCTATATAAGCAAAAGGTAAGAGTTGTTTGAATTTAATTAATAAAATGAAATTCTCCTTAGGTGAGAAGAGAAAAAGCAGTACACAGATAGCTATGTGTACGGCTTTGATAGTCATGGAACCTGGATAGGCACTTCATCATTCTGCCTACCTACGTTTATCTGTTAAAATTATTATCAAATATCAGCCAGGATGCAGTCGTGAATCACAGGCTGCTCCTCGTCTTCAGGGGAATGATACAATGAGGGGTCTATTCATCAGTGCGGCAATCGGCACAAGTAATTAGTTCCCTAGACTGAGATCTCCTACAAAGCCTGTTTCAGTCAGCACCACAAACATATGACGATGTAAAGCTAATGAAACCTGCTCAAATTTGTTAACCTTTTCTGCCATCAATCCTTCTAATACTCTATGCTTGAATATTACGCAAGGGTGGTAAATTATTAATTTGTCATTCATCCATCCTTCTGCATTTTGAGTCAAATTAAATGATGTCATTCTTCTTGATAACAATTAAAATTATTAGAGATGTTAAGCTGCTATGATAAAATTATTACTAAACTAGGCAGTGGTCAATTCTACTATAATGCATGATAGTGGAGCCAAATCCAATGGTTATTATAGCATGTACAGAATAATATATATCACATAGCAGAAAATTCAAAGGAATTATAAAATTGTCCACAAATTATTAAGTAACTCAAAGATAATATCTATAAGGATAATAATCCTAACTAGGACGAAACAGAACTATACCATTTATTTTTGTTCTCCTTCATGCTAACAAAAAATGGTCAAAAGGGTAACATTTAACTGAAACTAAACACTAATACATCAGGAACTGAGAATTTGTTCACACAATATAAAGTTTTAAAAGCTAAATCCTATTTATGCTAACTATACAAATATTCTTCAAATATAAATATTCTACCAAAAATATAAAAAATACTTAGACACAATCGAAACAGAACAAAGAACTCCATATCTCAGCATGATAAGATTTACAATCTCCTTAAGGTATATCACTTAAAGACTATCTCCTTACACAATCCTGTTACAACAATTAAGAATAATATGAAGACAAAGCAATATCAATTATTTCAGATCACATATCTAAAAGGGATTATAAAAATCATTTAAGGAAGCCAACAACTTCAGTACTTTTTTTTTTTTTTTTTTTTTGAGGGCCTCTCCCTACAAAGCACCACTCTTGGGATGTAGGATATTAAACCCTCAAAGAACTTACTTTTAATCAAACAGCTGCTATTACTCTCATTTGAAAAAAAACAGGAGTTATCATTCAATTTCTGATTGTGAGAGTAATACACATTCTTTGGAGAAAAAGTTATACTCACTTTTTTAGATGACTGTAACTACTAACATGTTCAAAGTCAATTACAGAGTAATAAACCTAGGTTTGAAAGTCCAGGGATTTGTCTCCCTAACTCTGTTCCCTCCAACAACGTAAACTCTCAGTATAAAGCTCAAACATCCAAAACCAATGAGGCACACTTGGTCACTTTAGAACATTATCAAGGAGAATATTGTAAGTTTTGGTCATTAACTTACTGTAAGTTTTGATCATCCATTTAAGATTTCACTATAAATTAAGAAGTACTGTACCCTGCTCTTTCCCCCATATCTCAGAAGTCCCTTTTAGGGGAAAAAGGATTAAACAGTGGCAAATTTAGCATACGTATCCAATAGGTTATTAAACATTTTGATAGTTAACACCATGTTATTACTGCTAAAAAAATTAAAAAGACTTCTGTATTCATAAACAGATTGTTGACCAAATTAAGCAGGGATAAAAATGAGAAATCACTTATTCTGAAACCTTACATACCTAGATTACCATCTACCTATACCTTTAAACATCTGTATCTATCCAAAACAATTATATTAAGACTACATGACATTATGTTCACAAACATCACCTATTATCATTTTCCACCAAAATATCCTCAAGTTATTTTGAGTACATTTCAAAGTAGGAATATAAGCTGAGGTTCTAGAAGATCAGGAATATTTACTCTTTCCTTCTGAAGACATAATGTTACACTTAAGTCCCACTTAGGAAACAATCTCCAAGTACTAAAATCTTTGAAGAAAGAGACACATGTGTCTTTAAAAGTTATGGATGGCACTGAAAGTTTGCTTTCTAACTTTTTTATTTTTGATTTTCCATTCTTTGGCCTAATTCCAAAGCCTGAGGCTACAATTATGATGTAGGTCGAATGGACTTTTCTAAGTATTAAGTCATCTAGTTATCTCTCTACATTTTAAAACACCTTCACTTGAATGTACTAGTATATGCTGATCTTTAATACTATATACATAAAAGGAATCTAAAACAATGCCATGGTAATATATAAAATATGTATTTTTTATTTTATAAGAGCAGAATTCAATAGATCGTTGGACTTTTAGAAGAGAATATAACTTAAGCCTCTTTTCTATCCCCATTGTGGCTAGTATTTTGATCAGATAAAACAAAAGAATGAGAATGAACCAAATAGGAATCAGATGGAAAAAGGAAACGACTCAGTAGCTAATATGTGCTCCACATTCAATCTCTAACACTTAGTGCAACTATAAATAATCTGAATTTTTTTCACATGTAAATAATAAGAATTTTTTTTTTTTTTTTTAGACAAAGCCTCAAGCTGTCACCCTGGATAGAGTGCTGTGGCATCACAGCTCACAGCAACCTCCAATTCCTGGGCTCAAGTGAGTCTCTTGCCTCCGCCTCCCAAGTAGCTGGGACAACAGGCACCCACCACTACGCCCGGCTATTTTTTGATTGCAGCCATTATTGTTGTTTGTCAGGCCCGGCTAGATACGAACCCACCAGCTCAGGTGTACATGGCTGGTGCCTTAGCCCATTGAGCCACAGGTGCCAAGCCAATAATAAGAATTTTAAATTTTAGTTTTCTTCAGAGAAAGTACAGTAAGCCAATTAGCCAATTAACATTGTATGAATGGACACACATTATAATGAAATATAAAATATTTTCTAATAAAAATTATTGACCATTTTCACCTTAGGCCAGCTGCTATGAATAAAAGAATTACTAAAATTTTGTCCCTTGATTTCATGGAGAAGGCAGGTGTGAAAATAAATAACAAGAACTCAAAAACTATATATGATAGAAAAGAGCTCTATTACATGGCTATTAATGTGCACAACTTGAGGAGACACCCTTCACATCAAATTTTGTGTAAATGGCATGCCCTGGAGTTATGCGATGCTCATTGTGTACTTACATATGTCACAGTCCAAGTGCTATGAGAACATCCCCACTTTTTCCCCTCCCCATCAAATGCACAGGTTCCTTTCTTTCTATCTCTCCCAAAGTTAAATCTAAACTTGGGAACAGAAAATAGAACAAGGCCCTTCAGACACTATCAGTGACAATCACACAGTATGTCCCCACTATACAAAAAAGTGGTCAGATAAGGAAGAAGCTTGGCTGTCAAAATACAGGCAAAATGCAATCAACAGAATAAAATAATCAAATACTTAAGAGAAACATTAACATTTCACTGAAGTCACTAAGTTCATATTGCTTTATTAGATTACTTTCTAGATACTGTGTTATTAGAATAGTCTCCAAAACCATGTTAACTACTGAAATCAGTATTAGCTTTGTAAGTACCTCAATTATTCTATAACCTAAATGAATTGCTACCTAATATCAAATGAGTCAGATGCACGGATGTCCATCCTCTCCCTAGTTTTAGTGTCATTTTAATGTAACTTGGATATGTCAATGAAAGAATGTTTGTTTTAAAAAGAAAAACTGTGAAAACATAATCATAATAGAAAAAAAAAATCTCATTTTCTATCTTATTCACTTTCCTGTAACAATACCTGATCAATCTTGATGACCTTAAAAGTCAGTAATTCTTTTAGCTAAAGATCCTAGAAAATTTTAACACTTCATACTTTGTTCTTAAATTTTTATATTACCTTTTTCTCTAACTCCTATATCTGGTTAGCTTTCATTTCCATATTTTTAGATTAAAAATTCATAGTAGACATTAGTTATAACTTAAATAAAGGGTAACCCCTAAAAAGCAGTAAATGTTTTCAGTGCACTGTCAGCTTGAAGATAAGTGCTTAAGGTCTAGAAGGGTTTCACTTTCTATATAAATCTTGAGAAATAATGTTCTGGTACTATAGGGTATCATATACAATAAGAGAATGTTATATCTCACAAACCAAAATCTATGATGGCTTCATGCAGACAGACAGAAGGAATATTAAAAAAAACCTTGGTTTACTAAGTACCAATTACAAATTAAGTAGGAGATCTATGCATTGGTTGTTTCAATGAAAGAAAAATAAAACCAAAACAAACCCCTTCAATTGTGTGGATTCCAGCAGTGGAGACATTCAAAAACAGAATCCTTTCTTTATTGAGGGCTGACATGGGGATCATAGATTATTATATTGAGACACTGGAGTATGATATATTTAACTATGTAAAATTGTATTTGTATAGTTAAGAATTTCTTCATGCTACTATTTGGCGCAAGACTCTATTAGCTTTTTAGAGCCACCTAGACTCCCACCTTCATTTAATTACTAGTTAGGGCATTTTACAAAAATATAATTTTGTGACCAAGGCAATTATTCAAGAAATGATTCCAGGCTTTTCCTGGGTGCCACTAGGCTGGTGACCACTTCTTTTTTCACTTAGTAAGGGAGCAAGTAGTTATGAGAACATCAAAGTCTAGTGTTAAATACACTTCCAGTTAAAACTCTAACAAATAGGAAAAAAAAAAAAAACATTAAAATGAATGTTGTTATTGGATACCAGAAGCCTTAAAACTAATCTCAGTAGCCTTATTATGCAGACGAATCTGATATACTTTCAAAAAAATTCTAATTAAAAAAATTCATCAAACATTTATTGAGTGTGCTAAGATTATAGGCATGAGCCACCACACCCTACCTAGGCTTGTATTGCTAATAGGTAAACAATCTTAACTATGGAACTTGAAAGAGTTGAAGTAATAATTGGGAAATCTATCAGCCTTGGAAGTCAGTGAATTCAGACATTCATCTAACAAAAATTTATCGAGTTTATTGTAAGAATTGAGATAGACCCAGAGAAAAGTACACTGAAAAGACAGGAGAAAGTTGAGGATGAAATCTGGGAAATTCCAATACCTAAGAAATTACAGAAGAGGAAAGGATCAGTAAAAGGAAACAGAGAACTAACAGTTCCTTATAATAAATAAGGTAATAGGAGTGCCAAAGTAGAATAGTACCAAAAAAGACAAATGAGCAAAGACTATTCAAAGCAAAGAGAGGGTAGAAATATTTAATTCTGCTTTAACATGTCCAGGAGGATGAAGAATAAAGAAAATTTTTTGTTTGTATTTTTGTTTTTACAGCTTTATAATATATAACTTATATACTATGAATTTTACCTGTTTAAAATGTACAATGCAATGGGCTTTAGGCTTTAGTATGTATGTAGAATTATATAATCATTACTATAATCTAATCTTAGAACATTTTTATCATACCCCAAAGAAATTCCATACCCATTATCATTCACTACCCTTCTCCCTTCCTTCCAGCCCCCTGGCCATGATTAACCTATTTTCTTACTCTATTTATTTACCTATTCTTCCTTCCAGCCCCTGGCCATGACTTTGTGTGTGTGCTGGGGCAGTGGGGTGGCAATCATGGCCTTTATTCCACCCTGGTTAGGGTGAGCTGAGTTTGATAAGGAAGTCAGCCCTCTTGGCCATGATTAACCTATTTTCTTACTCTACTTATTTACCTATTCTAGATATTTCACATAAATGGAATCACACAGTATATACAATTTTATGACTAGGTTATTACACTTAACATAATGCTTTTGAGGTTAATCCATGTTGTATCAGTATTTAATTCTTTTTTATTGCCAAATAACATTTCATGGTACAAACACGCTGCATTTTGTTAATCAATTTATGAGTTGATAGACATTTGAGTTGCTTTCATTTTGTGGGGATCTTGAGTTTTACACTTACAAATATGAAATATTCTCTTGGTTACCTAACATTCACTTCTCTACTCTATCCTAACAACTGAATGACAGTTTTGTTCAGAAATCTATTACTTCTTTAATGTTTCTGCGACTCATGGAAAGCTGATTTTAAGACAAATATGATCATCCTATCATTCTTGCCATTGACTGGTCCAAGAATCCAGCTTTAAGAAAAACACTGCATAAATTTTACTTGGCAAACACTTTTTACCAAAATGCAAAGGAAAACTTCTATTCAGTGCTTGTGACAAGAGTTCTTTCTTTTTACTAATGTCCTGAAAAATGAAACATGTAGACCCAGGTTCTGGCATCACAACACATCTATAAAGGAAGCCAGATGGGGAAAATAATTTATACATCCAGGGACAAAGAACTGAAAGAATTGCAAAAAAATGGAGCCAGAAATCTGCCCCCATACCTATCATATCTGCACCTCTTCTCAAAGATAATATACTTCCTCACAATTTAGTGAAATGAGGTACACCACTTGATGCCAGGTTTTCTCTCACTTGCCTTTGAAAGTATCTAACAAGTGCATGGCTTACTCGCGAAGCTTTGAGGAGTATGACTACAGTTGCTGGAGGGAAAAGCAGGCAGTAACATGCTAATGCTTTGGAAGAAATGGTTAATAATGACTTCTTTCAAAAATTTTGACTATGAAAGGAATTAAAGAGATAAGGTGGTAGTTTAAAGAGGGTAAAGAATATACTTAAGCATGGCTGCAGATGGAAAAATGAAGTACAAAGAAACCTAAAGACCTAACCAGGGCATTGGGAAGGTGTGGGGAGAGAAGGGTGTTTTAGAGAGAGGTATGACTCTGTGAAAAGATAACATGATAAACTTAAAAGTAAATGAGGTTGCCTCTTTCTCTGTGGCAAAATTAAAGGATATAAGCCTCTATGTTTTAATAAATGAATTTTGGCTAAAGAAAAGAAAAAACAAAGACCTGCTTTTGGATTGACTATTACTATTTTCTCTACTAAATAGCAGATTTTTGACTAATAAATGGAATAGTAGGATAAAATTTAGAAGAGTTGCTTCGGGGAATATGAAAGAAAGTTGATTAAAAAAGCTTAAGAATGACCAAATAGTTATGAAGGTCTAATGAAAATCGTAAGCAATTCATCCAGTGTCTGGTATGACATTAATCTGTACACCTGTGTCATTCCCCTACATCTCCACCCTGGCCATACTCAGTAACCTGAGAGCAGGGATAGAAAGAGCTGAGTAATCCAGTTAACTAGATTCATTCATGATTTAAGACTGATTGAGTGGCAGACCAAAAAGAAGGAAGGTTAAGGAAATAAGTAGGGTAATGAAAGTATCTGGGATGGGCTTGGCGCCTGTGGCTCAACCGGCTAAGGCACCAGCCACATACACCTGAGCTGGCGGGTTCGAATCCGGGCCCGCCAAACAACAATGACGGCTGCAACCAAAAAATGGCCGGGCGTTGTGACAGGTGCCTGTGGTCCCAGCTACTTGGGAGGCAGAGGCAGGAGACTCGCTTGAGCCCAGGAATTGGAGGTTGCTGTGAGGTGTGATGCCACGGCACCCTATCCAGGGTGACAGCTTGAGGCTGTCTCAAAAAAAAAAAAAATAAGCATCTGGGATGGATAAGGGTTATAAACCCATGATCTTTCTGAATCTCAAAAAAAGAAACCATTGGCTTTATTAGACATTGATTCATTGGAAAACCAAATTTATCCTCCTTTCCAAACTACTTTTAACAATAACTAATTACTGGCTTATGAAACAGTGCAAATTTGATTTTCCAGTGAATCAAGTAGTATATCTGTATATCTGGTCCCCTTATTTAGTGTGGTTACAAGTTTTTGACTTGTAGTAAAATATACTACACTGGAAAAATGAAAGCTTATATTATTCTTTTTTTTTTCTTTTTTTTTTTTTTTTCAGTGGGGCTTATGTTATTCTTAAAGACTTTCTCCTTCTGCAAGCTATAGGATTACTGGCCTGAAGATAGGGAAATCAAATAGAAGTTTGTGGTAAATAATAATGGGGCTGGATGCTATGCAGAGAAACATCTACAGTGTTAGGAAGACAAGACCTCACTTTTTTGAGAAGTATATTACATTATGCACCTGGAAAAAAGATGAGAACTAAAGTTTACTAACTGCCTGTAAAGTATAAGACATGCCACCAAGCATTTTACATATGATCTCATTTAATTCTCAAAACAACCCTATAATAGGGATATAACCTCTATTTAACAGGTGAAGAATTATGGTTTAGAAGTCAAATCATCTAGCTACTAAAAAACAGAGTTAGACCTCCTATGTGAAGACTTTCCATTATCAAAATCTTTTTGGGCTACTTTAGCTCTAATGTTCATATTAATCTTAATATGCTCATTATGACAGTTTATTATATTGATATGACTCTAAACATTTCTTTATTTTATTTATTAATTTATTTATTTGTTGAAGACAAAGTCTCACTGTCACCCCAGCTAGAGTGATATGATGTCTTCACAGTTCACTGCAACCTCAAACTCCTGTCTCAAGGAATCCTCCTGCCTCAGCTTTCTTAGTAGCTGGGACCACTGGTACACACCATCATGCCTGGCTTATTTATTTATTTTTGCGTCTATTTATTGTTTTTAGAGATGAGATCTCACTGTATTGCTCAGGCCAGTCTCAAACTCTTGGTCTCAAATGATCCTCCCACCTTGGCCTGCCAAAGTGCTAGGATTTCAGGCATGAGCCACTGCTCCCAGCTAAAATCTCTTCTATAAGTGTTATAGGAGGTCAATTTAACCTGCCACCCTCGGTATATGGGGCAAGCACCCTACCCACTGAGCCACAGGCGCCATCCAAGGCCAATTTTTTTTTATATACTGTTATATATGAAAAACTCTCAGCACACATTTCAATAATGTACTAGCATCATCCCAAATTGAAATGGCAAGGCTACTGGGCTAGGAGGAATGGGTTACAAGGCTCTGTTTCTTTTCAATGGATAAGTAAACCAAATACTAAGTACTATGTGGTATAGGTCAACATTTGTAACTAAGTAGCCTGGAATCTATTAATATTCAGTGAATATTTTACTAACCCCATTACCCCAAACGTAGAACTACATGCTTTACAAGCATATACTTAAAGCAATCTCATACCTAAGAACCACTGCTTTGGCATTCAGAATCTTTTTCTCCCCTTTTTTCATTATTTGCATTTTTCTGAAACTCAATCCCTATACTACAATTTTTGTTATTGTTGTAATTAAGATAGTTTATTAGTAATTGAGAGAGAAAGAAAAAGCAAAGACATAAGCCCCTCTATAGTATGACATTATCTTTAAATAAATAATTTATGGACTTGCATATATTAAACCAGCCTTGTATCCCCGGGATGAAACCTACTTGATCGTGATGAGGGATTATTTTTTAATGAGAAGCTGTAATCTATTGGCTAGGATTCTATTGAGAATTTTTGCATCCATATTCATTATTGAAATTGGTCTGAAGTTCTCCTTTTTAGTTAGGTATTTTCCTGGTTTCAGTATCAGTGTCATGTTTCCTTCACTGAACATGTTGTGGGAGATTCCTTCCTTCTCAATTTTTTGGAAAAATTTCTGCAGTATGGGAATAAGCTCTTCTTTGAAGGTTTGATAGAATACTGGTATAAAGCCATCTGAACAAGGGCTTTTTGTTGTTATTGTTAGGAGTTTTTGGGGTTTTTTTGCAGTTTTTGGCCGGGGCTGGGTTTGAACCCGCCACCTCCGGCATATGGAGCTGGTGCCCTACTCCTTTGAGCCACAGGCGCCACCTTGTTGGGAGATTTTTTAATTGTTTCTTTGATCTCAGTGCTTGAAATTGGTCTGTTCAGGAAGTCTATTTCTGTTTGGTTAGTCAAGGGAAGGATGTGATTCCAAGTATTGATCCATTTCCTCCAAACTGCCAGATTTCTGGGTGTAGAGTTTCTTGTAGTACTCAGAGATGATCTCTTGTATCTCTGTGGCACCTGTTGTTATTTCCCCTTTATCATTTCTGATTGAGGTTATTAGAGATTTTACTTTTCTATTTCTAGTTAATCTGGCCAAAGGTTTATTGATTTTATTGAAAACCAACCTTTTGTTCATTAATTTTCTTTATGCTTTTTTTGATTTCAATTTCATTAATCTCTGATTTAATTTTGGTTATTTCTTTTATTCTGCTGGATTTAGGATTAGATTATTCTTCTTTTTCCAATTCCATAAGACGGTTCGTGAGTTTGCTGATGCACTCACTTTCTGTTTTTCAAATGTAGGCATCTAATAAGATAAATTTCTCTCTTAGGACCACTTTTGCTATATCCCATAGGTTTTGGTAACTTGTGTCTTCACTGTTGTTATGTTTGAGGGATTTGACAATTTCTGCTTTTATATCTTCCTGAACCCAACTATCATTCAGCATAAGATTAATTTCCATGCCTTTGTGCAGGGATGAACATTTTTGTTGGAGTTGAATTCTACCTTGATTGTCTTATGGTCTGAGAAGAGACAAGGTATAATTTCTATTCTTTTAATTTTGCTAAGGTTTGGTTTATATCCTAGGATGTGATCTATTTTGGAGTTATGTTCCATAGGCTGATGAGAAAAATTTATATTCTGTAGCTTGGGGATGGTGTGTTCTGTATACGTCTATTAATCCCATTTGTTTTAGGGTCATATTTAAGTCACTATCTTTGGTTAGTTTCTGTTTAGAAGATCTGTTCAGTTCTGTCAGAGGGGTGTTAAAGTCCCTGGCTATTACGGTGTTAGACTGTTTATGGTAGCTCAATTTATAATTGCCAAAATGTGGAAACAACCTAAATGCCCACTAATCCAGGAATGGATTAACAAGCTGTGGTATATGTATACCATGGAATACTATTCAGCCATTAAAAGGATCGGAGACTTTACATTGTTTGTATTAACCTGGACTGAGGTGGAATACATTCTTCTTAGTAAAGCATCACATGAATGGAGAAGTAAGAATCTAATGTATTTAATTCTAATATGAAGGCAGTAGATGACCTAATACTTGGTGGGGGGTAAGGGAATGAGGAAGAGGGAAAAGGGGAGAGGGGAGGAAGGAAGGGCTTAGAGGGTGGTGATGTACAGCATATGTCTTAAGGGGTGGGACATAATTATAACAGGGAATTTATCTAACAAATACAATCAGTGTAACCTAATTCTTTATACCCTCAATGAATACTAAACAATAAAAATAAATAAATAATTTATAAAGGCTTACATGGAGTCACAAAAACAGCATAACCAGGTAGCACCTGTAGCACAGTGGTTATGGTGTCAGCCACATACACTGAAGTTGGTGGGTTCAAACTCAGCCCCAGCAAGCTAAGCAACAATGACAACTGCAACAGAAAAATAGCCGGGCATTGTGGCGGGCACGTATACTCCCAGCTACTTGGGAGCTCTGAGGCAAGAGAATCACTTAAGCCCAAGAGTTTGAAGTTGCCGTGAGCTGTGACACCATGGCACTGTATTGAAGGGGACATAGTAAGTAACTCTGTCTCAAAAAAAAGAAAAGAAAAAAGAAGAAGAAAAGCATAATCCAATAATTCGTGCCTTTAATACAAAATTTGTAGAAATTTTGTAGTTATTTTGAGCAAATAACTGAGATAAAATAACAACAAAAAAACAGTTATTTTAAGTAGCATAAGAGAAAAATAAATTTATTGTGCTTTGAAACCTAGATAAATTAAAGCATTAGCAAAAAGTATGTCCTGCTTATCCACAGGGGAAAACAGGCTTATTACATTACACTTCCAGGTTTTTAAGACAGTTGGAAGCCAGTTCTCTGAATAGCTGCTGTCATTTCCTAGAAACTTTCTAATACTTTCAATTTTGAAGCAATTATTCATTCTCTAAAGTGATTTATTTTCCTCTCTTCCCTTGAGACATTTTATTTTTTCTAATTCTCAATAGCCAATTCTGCTTTGGCCTAATTATATTCATTTACAAATATTTTCTGAGTACCTGCTATTCTTTGGAAAGCATTGGCTGAAATACCATAAGAAATACTCATATTCCTCATATAATTCTCAGGGCAATTAAAAATCTAATAAATGACATAAAATAAGAAAGCAAAGAATTGTATATGGCATAGAAACCATGCCACAAAAAAAGTAAAACCCAGAGCTATGAAAACTCAAAGAAAGGAGTGATCACATTTGTTTTACAGGGATCAGGAGAGGCTTTAAGGAGCAAGAAATTTTTTTTTTTTTTTTTTTTTTTAGACAGGCCCACAACCGGGCACCCGGGATATAGTGCTATGGCAACCCACCCCACCCCAACCCCCCCCCACTCCATAAAAAACCCCCACTATTTAAAAACAAAATAAAGTTTGTTAAAAATTTTTTTTAACGGGTAAATGTTTTGTTTTAATGTCCAAAAAATTTTTTTTTTTTTTTTTTTTTTGAGACAGGGCCTCAAGCTGTCACCCTGAATAGAGTGCTATGGCATCATAGCTCACAGC
>CAUYON010156746.1:0-10713 GCA_963573935.1 Arctocebus calabarensis
ACCTGCGCAAGATGGGAGCCCCTGAATCTGGCATGGCAGAGTATCTCTTTGACAAGCACACCCTGGGAGACAGTGATAATGAGAACTAAGCCTTAGGCTAACTTCCCCATAGTCACGGGGTGACTTCTGTGATCACCAAGGAGGTGCATGCATGTTGGGGTTTCCTTTACCTTTTCTATAAGTTGTACCAAAACATCCACTTAAGTTCTTTAATTTGTACCATTCCTTCAAATGAAGAAATTTGGTTCCCCCCCCCAAAAAAAGAACAAGTGATCGCATCTCAGGGTGAGCAAGGGACTTGAAGAGAAACTTCTCTGAAGAAGACAGGCGCACAGCCTACTGACATATGAAAAAATGCTCATCATCCTTAATCATGAGGGAAATGCAAATCAAAACTATTTTGAGATATCATCTAACTCCAGTAACATTAGCCCACATCACAAAATCTCCAAATCAGAGATGTTGACGTGAATGTGGAGAAAGGGGAACACTTCTACACTGTTGGTGGGAATGCAAACTAATACATTCCTTTTGGAAAGATGTTTGGAGAACACTTAGGGATCTACGAATAGACTTGTCATTTGATCCTACTAGTTCTCTACTAGGTATATATCCAGAAGACCTAAAATCACATTATAACAAACATATTTGTATCAGAATATTTATTGCAGCCCAATTCATAATTGCTAAGTCATGGAAGAAGCCCAAGTGCCCATTGACCCATGAATGGATTAATAAATTGTGGTATATGTATACCATGGAATATTATGCACCCTTAAATAAAGATGGAGACTTTACCTATTTCATGTTTACATGGATGGAGCTGGAACATATTCTTTTTAGCAAAGAATCTCAAGAATGGAAGAAAAAGTATCCAACGTACTCAGCCCTACTATGAAACCAATTTATAGCTTTCATATGAAAGTTATAACCCAGTTATAGCCCAAAAATATAGGGAAAGGAAGGGGTAGGGGAGAGGAGGGGGAAGGTTTGATGGAGGGAAGGTAATTGGTGGGACCACACCTACAGTGCATCTTACAAAGGTACATGTGAAATTTACTAAATGTAGAATATAAAAGTCTTAATACAATAACTAAGAAAAGGTTATGAAGCCGTGAAGCCGTGAAGGCTATGTTAACCACTTTGATGAAAATATTTCAAATTGTATATAAAACCAGCATATTGTATCCCATGATTGCATTAGTGAATATGAATAATACCTATGTATACTATATATATATATATATATATTCCTAGGGGAAATCTTGTTTTTTTCAGAGTACCCTGAGGAATTTTGAGAAGCTGTGCCTGGTTTTGTCTAATGGCAGAAGCCAATAATTGGATTTTGAGAGCCACTGCCTTTTAAGGGCATCCTCATGATTATTAAAAACTTTAAAAGTCAGATTAATAAGATCTTGCTGAGGGGTTTTAGGGCACTGGGGGGATTTTTGGAGATTTTTCCAGATGTCAGGTGATGACTGAGAGATAAAATGCATGTTAACAATGAATCTTTCCTCATAGCTCTCCGGGGATAGGGTAGTATATCGCTGGAGAGCTTCATGAATTTGAGCTAAAAATTCGGAAGGCTTTTCATTCCATTTTGGGGTAATGTCTCTTAACTTATCATAATTGACAGCCCTATGTGCTTCTTTTTTTCATCCCTCTAAGAGATATTGTACCTTATGTTTATAGAGGCAGAGTATCTCTTTGACAAGCACACCCTGGGAGACAGTGATACCAGCATCAGTTTGGTAATTCCAATTGGAGTCCTCCTGTGGAACAGCCCTAGTGTCTTCTGGCAGGTTTTGATCTACTCTGTGTAGCTCTTCAGCATAAATTTGGGCTTGATTCCAGATTTGCTCTCTTTCCTCCAAATTTAGAGTGAAGTGAGGATAACATATAAATCATGCCAAGTTAAATCAAACAATTGAGTTAGTTACCAAAATTCTTGAGAGTATTTTGTGAGAACCATAGAGAATGAGCCTAATCTTTGATTTATGTAGAAGAGGTTTGATAGAGAAAATGGGACATGAACCCTGCCAATGCCCTCCATTCCCACAACCTCACTGAGGGGGTACAGGGGTTGACATATCTTGGAAGTGGGAGGTCTAAAGGTGTGGGCAGACCTAGTATGGGGTGGGGAAACTGGGTCTGGCATTCTTTATCCATCCCCAATCCACCATTCCTTTTTTCTCTTGCCATGCATTGGAGAATTGAAGAAGGGTATGGAAGTGGGATAAGGGGGAGAAGAGGTGGAAGTTTGCTAGTAGAGAGTAGGGTCTCCATTTTCTTTCTTCTTTACCACATGTTGGGGAATTGGAGAAGGGGGAAAGAGTGAAAGGTGGAGGGGTGATGGGAGGGGTTGAAGTTTTCTGAAATTTTGGAAGTCAAGGTGGGGTTCATCTGCCTTATCAAAAGAAGACAATGGAGAGTCAGATGAGTCAGAACAATTTGGAAGTATTCATGCAAGGAGAATTTGATAGGGTTCACAGGATGAACATAGGCAAGGAATATTTTGGAATGGGAGAAACACATGAATGTAAGGAATCTCTGACCATTTTGCTAATTTGTGACAGTAATTGTTGAGATCAGTCAGAATTGAGATATCAAAAGTGTTATGTATAGGCAAATGTGAACCATTGCCAAGTTTATACATAGGCCAAGCAGTATTACATTGAGGTCAGGGTGTTGCAGGAAAACAAGGCCCAATGGAGAGAAAGAGCACCCAATCACCACGTTTATAAGAGAATGGGTTTTATTCACTAGCCAGGAGATTACGGCATAGAAGAATTCCAAATGGCCACACTCCCTGACTGGCTTGGTCTTCCCCTTTTTATGGACAGTCAAAAAGTTCCACCTTGCAGGTGCCCTTTTCATTGGTCAGTTTGAATCAAGTGGGAGATGCTATTCCAGCCGCTAGAGGACTACAGGATTTCACAGAACTTGGAAATTTCCAAGTTCCAGCAAGTTAAGTTTATAAATTCCCAAGAGCTGAGTCACCATGGAAAGGACCCTGCAGATGTATCCTTGTGGTCTCCTTGAGAAGACCTGTTATCCTAGACCTCAACCTTATCGGATATCCTCTCTCATTCTGCCCTTGTGAGGCTCCAATATACTTTAACTTGGGGTCATAATATTAACTTGTTTCTGCAGGTGATGATATTAATTACTTTTTAGCACTGAAGTTTTAGGGACTGTGACTGTTCTTGGGTTCTCTACTCAGGCCTTAATAGTACTGTGCTGGTAGTAAAATACACATACAAGTTTTCACTTTTCCTTGTGTGACATTTTTACGCCCTCTTTTCCCAAATTTCAAAGTCCAATTAAGACAAGTCCCTCAAGGATTTTCCTCAGTCTTCAGCCATCTGTTGACCAGCCAGTTCCCAGTATGTGGCTGGAGCAAGGCACATTGACTGTCCTAAAAGTTACCTTTACTTTCCAAGGGGCAAGGAAAGTAAAGCCCCTTGGAAAGTAAGTCATTCAGCCAGCTGTGATGACTCCAGGTGAGGATTCCTTTCACCTTCGCTGCTGTGCAGGTAGTCAGGATGATGGTGAAAGTCCTTTCTACCTTGGTTTCAGGGAGCCCAATTTCTGATTATGGACCTATACTTGGTCCCCTTGATCCTCCAGAAAGGATGTACAGACACAAAAAACCAAACAGAACATGGTAAATTGCCCCAGTAGAGATTTTCTTTCATACTTCTTCTAGGGTTTTTGTCTATTCAGTTCAGTCTTTCCTAGTTGTTTTGGGAGTTCCTGCTAAATTGCAGAAGCTTGACAAAGGCCTTTTTGAACAACACCAGTGGCAAAGCCTGTATCTAATTAAGCTTTGCTTCCTGACAGAGTTTACCAATTTCTGTTCTTATGGTCCCGTTCATGCACTGTACCTTGTCCAAATTTTGAAGACTATAAGTTATTCAAAGATTTAGCTTATTATTTGCACTAGTTCTGTTATGAAGGCTAGCCCATTGTGAAATTTAAACTAGAGCGGGAACCCAAACCATGGGACTATTTCTTTGGAAATAGAGACTACTTCAGGAGTACTTTTTATCCCAGTGGGGAAGGCTTTTACCTATTTCAAGTCTGATAGACCATCACCAGAAAGTAGTTGTTCCCTCTAACCCTGGGCATTTCAGTACAGTCCACCTGGAATTCTTCGAAGGGCATTGATCCATATGACTGGATTCCTGGGGTTACTGTCAGTCCTTGGTGCAAACTGGCTGCATGTAACACACCATTGCCTGACAGTTTTGGTCAGGGTTGCCAGATGGGAGATGTAGAGGTACCAGACCAGCAATTTCATCAAATACTCCCGTCACCGTGGTGGCTCCTAGAACCTGGGGGACTGCTACTCATCTATCTGGCATCTTTATCCATGCTCCCTTCATTTCATGGCTCCTCTTTGATGCCATCTGTTTCTTCTCTTCCTGGGAGTACATAGGTGAGAGCTCCAGAACCCACAGGATAAGGGGAGCCACTCAGTTTGGATACAGCCCTTTATCCCTCAGTACCAACCCTGGTATTCCCTTAAGTGATGGTGGAAGCATCTCTTTGATGTCCACAACAATGCATTACTGCCACCTTCTGGGATTTCCAGACTGCCTCTAGCAAGTGAAGTATCTCCTGCTGGTACTTAATGTTCTTTTTCCCAGAATTTAATAGTCCCTTCTTGTACAATGTCCTGTGTGCTTGGAGAGGCATAAGAGCACACTTGGAGCCTGTGCAGATATTCACACATTTCCCTTGATCTACTTTTAAGGCTCAAGTCAAGGCAATTAACTCAGACTTCTGAGCCAATGTTCCTTAGGGTAGGGGCTCTACAGTCTCAGTTAAGGTAATCACTGCATACCCAGCCCACTGCTCACCTTGCACCATCATGTATCTGTTTCAGTCTACATACAAGTCCCAGTTTGAATCTGTCCAAGGCTGATCACACAAGTCAGGGCTGCTGGAATAGACATTATCTATAACTTCTGCACAGTCATGCTTAGTCTCTCTTCCACTCACTGGAAGGAGCATGGCTTGGTTCAGGGTGTTCTTACATTAGAGAGCCAAAAATATTCCTTAGTGTCCAATAAGTGACCACAGAGTGGGGAAGTTTCATTCTGAGATTTTGCCCTAGAGTCAGTTTATCAGCATCTTTCACAAAGAGAGCCGTAGGGGCTAGAGCCTGTAAGCATGGAGGCCATCCTTTTGCCACTCCATCCAACTACTTAGAGAGGTAAGCTACAGGCCTTGTCCAGGACCCGACCAGCTGGGTTAATACACCTACAGACATCTTTCCTCTCTCTGAGATATACAGAGTGAAGGGCTTGGCCAAGTATAGTAGCCCCAATGCAGGTGCATTTCTCAACCTCACTGTTAGGTGGGAGAAGGCATGTTCCTGTTCTCCTCCACAATCTAAGGGCTCTCATTCCTCCCCTTTAGTTGCCTCATACAAGGGCTTAGCCAAGACAGCCAAGATGGAAAAGTTGGGAATCTAAAGGCAACAGAAGCCAACTGGGCCTAAGAATTCCTGAACCTGCTTTTGGCTCATGGGCGGGGGGAGTTGATTAATGACCTGCCTCCGTTCCATGCCTAGATACCTCTAAACCTGCTGGATAGTAAATCCTAGATAATGTACTTGCCACTGGCAAATATGGGTCTTTTGTTCTGATACTTTATAGCCAAATACCTCTAGATGTCATAAAAGATGGTCCATGCCTCAGGCTTAGCCCTCCTGGGTAGGGTGACCTAAAAGGAGGTCATTGATATATTGGAGTAGAACACATTCTAAATCCTCAGTTGGGAATTTCTGGAGGTCATGAGCCAGTGCTTCTCCAAAAATCACGGGTGTTTTGAACCTCTGTGGCAAGCTGGTGCATGTGTACTGGATCTCAGTTTCTGTGTCTGGTCTCTCCTACTGGAAAGCAAACAGCCTCTGGCTTCCTGGATCCACCCTTATGCTGAAAAAGGCATATTTGAAGTCCAGTCAAGTGGGCCACTTGGCTTCTCCTGGCAGCAGACTCAGCAGAGTGTAGATTGGGCACAGTAGGATACAGTGATAGTGATACAGTGTTACAGTTACACCATTTACTGGGCGGTGCCTATGGCTCAAAGGAATAGGGAGCCAGCCCCATATGCTGGAGGTGGCAGGTTCAAGTCCAGCCCCGGCCAAAAAAAAAAGAAATTCTCATTTTAGGTTTGAATTTTTCCTGAGGTATGTATAGACACAGTAGATAACATTTAATACTGCACAAATTTTTCCAGTGTAGCCAATAGCCAACCTTTATTGAGTCTTAAAGCTTCAGAGTAAATATAATTACTGTATATAATTCTATACTCTTTGTATAGAATTCTATACCCTTAGTCCCATTTAACAGATCAATTTAGTAAAACAGTTATGTCTCATTTTATGAGTTGACAGAACAGACAAGGCTGAGATCTACTACAGGTGGGCCACAGCCTCTTTTTTCTTTCTTGCTTAGAATCATTTTTATTCTTCCAATTTCTCTCTTTACTAATGACAAATTATGGCATGACTAACTTAGTTGCCAAAATAAACTGTGCCTTTAGTATATTGGGTCTGATTAGTTGTATAAAGTACATTAAGAATAATTATTGGCTATCTAGGCTCTTCTTTCATTCAAAATTGGCTTTGCTGGAGTCTTTTATAAGGAATCTCAGGTTGGACTTTCTTGAAAGCCTTTCAGAGCCCAGGTTTCATCTGTGCTATTAGATACCTGTATGCATTGGGTAAATTCCTCTGCTCTTGAGGTCCCCAGCACATTTTGATTCCAAGGCCCATCAGCAAGTGACCTTCATTACTTACCACAGTTCAGGAAATGTTACTGATGGGTATCTGGCCAGTTTTCTAAAGGGCTTTTTTTATTGTCCTTATAAACTCAACCTGAATTCCTTAACACAGTCTGGACACATTTGGAAATGCTATTCCAGCCAAAGCCTTGGTAAAGTAACCAGTGCATTCATCATGTCCTACACAACAAAAGAGATTCTTTTTTGTTTTTAATAAAAGAGATTCTTATTGAACTTATGCAAATAACTGTATTGTCAGAAATTAAGAATACTTACAAATGGCTTTCAAATTCCCGAGAAATCAAGGAGAGAGAAAAAAATATGAATTCTGCTCATAATTACATACATTGCTTGAAAAACCACAAATAGCTCAAAAGACAGAAAATGGTTTTCTTGACTTCTGGGAAACAGAACATAGAGAGAATTGACAAAATTTCAAACAAAAAGCCACAACAAACTAGTCCTGTTCCACATAACGGATTTCTGTTCTGTTTCAAGTTAGGTTAGCAATACTCATTGACATGTTAAATTTCCAATGAAAGTTCTAAAAGTCTGCTTTTAGTCCAAAGGTATTCAATCTCCAAAGAAATCAGGAATTTGAATTCCAGAGAATTAGTTAGTCTCTTCTAATATTTCTTTTTCTTTTTACAATAAACTTTGGACTCAGCCAGTTACATAAAAAACACTTTCTTTTGTTAGGTGAATTAAAATTATTACCAACAATATATGTTAGGATAGAACAATGCCTTATACATTAGGACAGACCAATGCTTTATACATTAGAATGGGAAAATGCTTTATCATATTGGAACATATATATAACCGTAAGCCATACAAAATTAATCATTATTTCATATTTAACAATGTTTTCCATACATTTTTATTAAATTAAATATGTTTAATTTGTTTTCCTATGACTTTCAATGGTCTTAATATTTCAAATAGACCAAATTTGCAGTTGTGTTTTTTTGGGTTTTGTTGTTGTTGCTGGCATGGGATGAGTTTGAACCTACCAGTCTCGCTGCATGTGGCCAGCACTGCAACCACTCCGCTATGGGTGCCAAGTCGCAAATTTAAAGTTTTGATTTTGGAAGATTTGTCAAATATTAAAGGCCTAAAATATAGGTTCAAATAAGATTACAAGCTGAAAGATTTTAAAGGCAATACAAGGTCAACTGGATCACATGTAAATTCTTTCACAAATTGTCTTTATGAGTTTTTTTTTTATTTAACCTGCACAAACAATCTACAAACTTTCTACACTTTCTTTAACTTTTGCCCTGCTTTTTACTTTATTACACAACTATTCTGTTTCAAGACATAATTGTTCACACAAGATTCTTTCTTTACACAATGCCATTCTCCTTTCTGTCTAATTTCTCTTACTCTCAAAAACTCACTTCCCACAAAACTGAATCCCAGTTTACTATGAAGTCACCCATTCACTTGGCCAAACTGATAATTAGAAGGTTTAAAAAGGCAAGAATCTTATCCTTTGACAAAGACTCACTTTCCCCAACAATTAAAACAACCAAATTATTACCTTTTACAAACAAGAGACACATTGATACAGGACTTTCCCACTCAGGGCTGGGCAGAGAACCCCCAGTTTTCAGGCTCAGGTGAGCTCAGACATCATACTCCCATTTCCAGTCACAAACATGTTGCAGGCTATGCCCTCTGAGTCCTAGCAAGGTCATGAACAAAGCAGTCCAATACATTTGGATAGCTCCACCCTGACTAAAGAGCACACACCCTAATCCCCTCCCCAGACAAAAACTGCAGCAAAGACCTAATAACCTTGTCTAAGATGAAGGGCTGCATTCATTTATTTGCTAGATTGTCTATTCAGTTTGTAAAGGTATTTTTCTATCTACCAAGGCATGGCCAAAATGTCCCTCAGGGCCAATTATTTACCCCTAGAGAAAGGACCTCTGCCCTGGGCCTCCTTCCCCCTTTCAGAGGCTGCTCACCTTGGAGATCTGTTGCTGATATGAATACAGCATATTCTGTATTCTCATGCCCAGCATGAGATTTACACTCTCTCCCCAAGATTTTTAAGGGCCATCCAGAGCTCACCAGACTTCCCAAACCACAACACTTTCCAAGGCTTAGCCCCTCTGCCAATAGTTCTGGCACTCTCTACTCCCTCTGCATTCCCCTAAGTCCAACAAAATCCCATTTTATCACTGATCTGTGGCCTGCAAGCTCAATTGTCAAATTCCTGAAACCAAAGACTCACTGAAGAAATTCCAGCAACAAAACCAAAATCCTTTCTAATGTCTTTTCATTTCCCCTCAAGTCCCACATGGGCATGTGGCTGCTTCCAAAGACAGAAAGCAGAAAACCTGGAACTTCCACTTTTTCTCAGGATAGCTAGGGGGCAAAGTTGGAGCAGGGAAGAAGGGCACACTCACACATCCATTTCACCCTGTGAATCAGAGGGAAAAACCCCACCTATTGATACGTGTCTCAGTCAGTCTCCAAGCACTCACATGCACACAATTCCAATCCATTTTTTAATCTGGGAAGCCTCAATTTCCCACTCGAGCTGCCACTTACGCATAGGAGGCAAAACAACACTCCAACAGACCCTATGAAGGGAGGTCCAATTCCACTCTCAGAGTTTTCTCAGTCATAACTCTCAACATACCTGCTGGTGATCTAATAATACTCTAGGAGTTTATCAGGCTCTTTCTTCCACTAAAACTGTAGTGGGACCCCCAGAGCGATCAAACCTTGCCTTAGACATCTCCCTGTGTAGGTACCTGTTTCTGCATGAAAGTTCCTCCCGGGGTTTGACTCCTTAAAGACCACCAATGGGGTCTGTTCTCAGCCTAGCCAAGGCATCCACACAAGGAAGCCAAACCACCTCCCTAGCATACTCAGTGGTTCACACCACCCAGGTGGATCAGAGGCCCCCATGTGCATGTGGGTGTCTGGAGGATTGGTGGCAACTACTAAGTGTGTGTTCTTTCCAAGGGTGATCTTGCTTCCCAGTCAAAGAACCAAAAATGTTGCAGAGAGATGAGGCCCATCAGAGAGAAAGAGCACTCAATACCACATTTATAAGAGGAAGGGCTTTGTTCACAAGACAGGAGATTACCGCATAGAATTCCAAACGGCCATGCTCCCTGTTGTCTTGTGGGAATAAGGGTCCATTTTGTTAGGATTGATGGGGTATATTTTCAGGCCCGCAAAGGGACTTTTCCCCAGGGAGTCACAGGCACCAAACTAAAGGTTCCAGACCCAAGGATAAAATCATTCTGAGATGAGAGATGAAAACGGAGATCCAATTTGTGCAATTAAATTGGCTTTTATTCCACCTAGGGTGCAGGTGGGATGAGATTTCTGCCTAGAGAAATCCACCCAGGGGTATGTCAGATAGGTATTTAAAGGATTCTGAGCACTAGGATTGGTCTGTCCATAGTTTTACCTGAGCAGGTAGGTGAGACAAGGTTAGAGGGGCCTAGGTTGGTCCATTCACTATTTCTTGGGAGGAATATGCTTTCCAGGAAAGGGACCTTTTCTGGGAGGGTCAGTAACCCAATTCTAGCAGTCATATTTTCTCCAATTTTTCTTTCTTTCTGCTTTTTACTATTGACATAACATATCAAGTTTTAATAGGCAAAATCTTTTAGTTTCAAAGTGGGTACTAGGGAAACAAAGTTAAAAACATTTATCTCTTTCTTTAAGGCTGCATAGTATTCCATGGTATACATGTACCACAATTTATTAATCCATTCATGGGTTGATGGGCATTTGGGCTTCTTCCACACTTAGCAATTATGAATTGGGCTGCAATAAACATTCTGGTACATATATCTTTATTATGATGTGATTTTTGGTCTTCAGGATATATACCGAATAAAGGAATTATAGGATCGAATGGCAGAACTATTTTTAGATCTCTAAGTA
>CAUYON010156748.1:0-10607 GCA_963573935.1 Arctocebus calabarensis
GCACCTGTAGTCCCAGCTACTTGGGAGGCAGAGGCAGGAGACTCACTTGAGCCCAGGAATTGGAGGTTGCTGTGAGCTGTAATGCCACAACACTCTACCCAGGGCGACAGCTTGAGGCTCTGTCTCAAAAAAAAAAAAAAAAATGATTTAAAGGCCAGGTGCGGTGGCTCACACCTGTAATCCAAGTACTCTGGGAGTCCAAGGCAGGTGAATTGCCTGAGCTCAATGTTTCGAGACCAGCCTGAGCAAGAGTGAGACCCCATCTCTAAAAATAGCTGGGTGTTGTGGCAGGCTCCTATAATCCCAGCTACTTAGGAGGCTGATATATGAGAATTGCTTGAGTCCAAGAGTTTGAGGTTGCTATCAGCTGTGATGCCACAGCACTCTACTGAGGGTGACCAACTGAGACTGACTCAAAAAAAAAAAAAAGAAAAGATTTCGTGACCAGAGACCTCATAAGCAACCCAAATCTGGCCTGGATAACACACCTAGATGCCTCAGGAGGGAAGCACTCAAAGGCCAGGGGGCAGGTGTGGTGCCCATCCACTCTGGCAGGGCCCTTAGTCCTAGCAAAGGACCTGGGGCCAGCCAAAGAGTGATAAGGAGTCATAGTGCCCCACAGGACAGAGCCAGGATAACTGGCTCAGTATGCGTGACATGGACAACTGACGCTGTTCTCTGAATCTTGATTACTTCATCTCTGAAATGGGGCCTCTAACTCCCAATCTCACGAGATTGTGTAAAGATGAAGGTAGACAGTGAAAGGGGAATGGTGAGCATCCAGGGCTGGCTCAAAGGATAAACCCTATGGGAGAGGCCCGATTAGACTAAGCCAGACAGGCATTGGGAAAGGGAACAGTAGACACAACTTAAAGGACCTGGCCAAATCAAGGGGAGAGAAAATCCTAAGTGGGGGCCTTGGCAAGGGCTAACATGTGGAGGAGGGAACAAATGGGCTTCTCTGTTGGGAGGACAGCAGTCAAGTCCAGGGAAGCTGATGTAGGCCTTTGGTCTTCCTAAGTCCTCCTTGGCCCAAGAACCTATGTCCCAAGTGTCTATGCTTACCAGCATGGCTGAAACTCTCCCAGAGTATATCTCTGCATTACACACATGCTCCCTATAAGTCTCCTGAAGCCCAATCATTATTGCCATTCCACTGATGAGGTCACCTGGGCTCAGAGTAAGTTACCTGTCCAAGACCACACAGGGATCAAATGGCAGAGCTCAAACTGGAATCCAGCTTTGTCCATGCCAGAGCTGGGCTCTGCCCACTCCATGCCTCCCTGGATAGCAAGGTGAGAGATGAGGCTACACCAAAATATAGTTGGGGCTCCGCAAAGAAGAGTAGGAGCTGGAGCCAGATCTTTGCATCCTGGCTGTCACCCTGCTTAGTGTAGCTGCCGAAGATCCCTCTGTACTTCCCGGGATGGCTGCCCACCAGCTTTGGGACACAAAGCTGGACAATGTCTGGCCTGGAGGCAATGCTGGGGGCTCAGGCATAAGTGACAAGTGGACAAAGGACTGGAGGTGGAGGGTGGGATGGTCATAGCCTGGCTGCCAGGTGGAAACGCCCAGAGTAAAAGCTGCTCTGAATACTGGCTGCGTCCTGCTGCTGCAATCAGCCTCGACACTTGGTTATTATGAGGAGTAAAGGCGGCTGGTGGGACAGCTGGTGCCGTGGTGACAACATTTAAGGCATTTGTCAGAGCTGTGGGACATGGACTGCCAGGCACTAATGGCTTTGGCTCGCTGCTGCCAAGTGAGAGGAAGAGTGGGCAGGCGGAAGCGGCCTTGCTCCTTCCTGGGCCCTGTGCCCACTCCATGCTGCATGACCATTCCATGACAGATAGGGTCCACCTGGGCCTTACAGATGCCTAGCAATGGCCACAGAGTCATGGCACCAGCTGGAGAGGGAGGGGCAGCAACAGGGTAGCAAATGCCTTCCCATTTGGGGCATCACTGCCGTCTCCACCTCCTTTTAGGCTGCAGTCCCTCTGTCCTGGGACAAGGGTCTAAAAAAGTCAGTTCTCCATCATGTCATGTCTAAAAGTCAGTTCTCCATCATGTCATCTCACAGGAAAGGAACCCCTGAATCCCTACAGGTTCAGCCCCTCATCTCCTCAGTCCTTTTGTTTGGATGCTCTGTAGGAGAGACCCTTCTGGTCATGGACCCACACTGGATTCAGATCCATCCTAACTGAGTGATTTTAGCTTTCCTGGCCTCAGTTTTTCTCTTTGTAAGATGGGAAAATGGCACCATCCACCTAGCCATCCATGGAGCATGGCCATATGGATGAGAAAACAGAGTGCTGGCCTCTCAGGCTTATGCTGCACTTAGGCTTGTGAGGAAGAGTCAGACAACTCCATGGAGAGGGGAGTGTGGACCCAGGGGCTGCCTGGAGGAGGAAATAACTCTGGACGAAGCACCAGAGCAAGCTGCAGGAAGGGAGCAGGGGTTTTCAGGGAAGGGAGACCCATGGCTGGGTGACTGGGTAGGGCTTTGAGTAAAAAGGACTCCTGAAATAGGCAGGTCAGAAATGTGCCTGTAAAAGCACCTGTAGGAGCCAGCACTAGCACTGTCTGTGCCTCAAACAGTCCCACTGTCATGGGCTATGCCACTGAGTGCTCACTGTGCCCAGTACGGCCCACTGATCCACAGCTGCCCCTGTAAAGCAGGTCCCATTCCTACCCTACTGTAGAAGAGGAAACTGAGGCTCAGAGGTGGATACTCAGTTTGTTTGTAGTCACAGCTCTTTGAGGGAAGGAAGAAAGCTTGATCCTGGGCTCATGTCACCAAGTCCCTCTCTGCTACTCACTGATTAGCCCAGGAGACACCCTGAGCCCCTCTAAGGAGGCGCCTTTATCTGGCTGTGGGTCAGAGAACATGGATTAGGGAATACCATGTGGCTGGGGCAGGGAACCAGGGGGTAGGAGGAGACCTGGGCAGACCCAAGCTCTGTCTCAGATTCGCTCAGGGCACTTGTCCTCCTGTGCAGTCTCAGAGTTCTTGTCCCTTTTTCAGGGCACAGACTGAGACCAGAGGAGGTGGGAGATCCCTAAAAGAAAGTAGAAAGTTGTGTGCTCAGCCCAAGGTCACCCAATGAGTGCTGGTCCCCTGTGCCCCTCTTTTACCTATGGTCAGCCTCCTGCACTGCTGCCAGGCATAGCCTGGGATCCTCATGGCAACAGGGCTGGGACCCAGGGACTCATAGGGGGAAGCTGTGCTTGGTTCTGCTTCGATGGACGACGGTTGCCTGAAAGAAGTATTGTGAGGGGCAGAAGCTCAGAGCCAGGCCCACTCCCCAGAGGAGCAGACTAGGGTCCTGGGCTGGCTGGACAGGCCTCAGGGGTACTCTTATGCCCCTGTCATGGGCTTACTAAAGTTCTGCTATAAGCCATCTTTACTCCATTTCACAGGTAAAGAAATCAAGGTTTGGGAAGAGGTGGGACTCCCCTGGGAAGTGAGGCTAAGCAGAGAATATGCTCATCACCATTGGGTCTACTTCTCTTTTCTAGAGTTTGGTGCTCTCTGGGGTAAGAGAGTCTTTGTGACCCCTCATCAGTTCAGCCTCAGCCCACACAACATATTCAGGCCTCTGGGCCACCTGATTTCCAGCCCACTGCTCTGCCAAGCCCAGGCCTGCCAGCCCATCACTGGGCGTGGGTCCTCCCCAGCACTCTGGAGCCCTGTGCTTCTAACTTGCCCCCAGGCTACCTCACTGAAGGACTTTCTCCACAGGAAAGGTGGGTAAGTGGGACTCCTATGACTGGGTATCTACCAAGGGGAGTGTGCCAAACAGGAAGATGTCAGAAGTCTGTGGCTTTAGAAGGGGGATGGACAAGGAGTTCTCCTTCAACTGACTTTGAGGTCAACGCTTTGCAATCCTGCAGGTGAAGGCTTGGAATAAGACGAGGCGGCTGTGCATTTGCATGTGCATATGTGCAGCCATAAAGAAACGCGTGCGTGTGAACGCAGAAGCATGTATGCCTACACATGCTTATGTGCACATGCACATGAGACAACCTTCAAGTCCAGAACTCCCCCGCTAAGGCACAGGTGGGGTAGGGCTGCTTCCTGCTGGGACTGGGTGTTAGGCGGGTTTATTGGGCCATGGTTGCTGGATCTACAGGCCTCACTGCCTGCCCACTCATGTCTAGACAAATGATCTTCCTGGGATACAACTTCCCTGGTTCACCAGGGGCCCCCTCCTCTAAAATGCCCTCAATTTGTCCATTGTTTTATCTTCCTCCCTCACCCCAGCCTATGACCATTTTGTTTTATGTTATCTTTTTTCTTTTCTTTCTTTTTTTTGAGACAGAGTCTTATTCTGTCACCCTGGGTAGAGTGCTGTGGCATCACAGCTCACAGCAACCTCAAACTTTTAGGCTTAAGCAATTCTCTTGCTTCAGCCTCCCAAGTAGCTGGGACTACAGGCACCCACCACAGCGCCTGGTTATTTTTTTATTGAAGTTGTCATTGTTGTTTAGCAGGCCTGGGCTGGGTTTGAACCCACCTGCCTCGTATGTGTGGCTGGTGCCCTATCCACTGAGCTACGAGTGTCGCCCTATTTTTATGTTATCTTATCTCAACCAACACCACATTGTGAAATTAAAGAAAAGGGCCTCTGTCTCTAGGACTTCTCTTCTTTCTTCTTTCAACTAACATGTTTGTGGCCTATGCTAGGTGCCAAAGACACAGGATGAGTCAGACCCAGCCCCACCTCACAGAATTCATGGTGGAGGGGAGGAGGCTTCCACTTGATTCCACATTCACCATCCCCGAACTCCCAGACACAGTGCAGCCAGTATCAGGCTAGACACTCAGACCAAGAAACCTATGTACCTTCAGCACATAAGCATGTGCGCTAGCCCCAACCAACTGTCCACCAGATGCCTCTGTGATCTTAGTTATCACTTATGGGCACCTACTGTCCACATGTGACTGTCATAACCACAGGGAGCAAGGCTTGTGCTACTTGTCCATTTTTCAGAGGAAAGAGGCTCAGAATACCGTAGCGAGTACACCACGTCCACAAAGCTGGCAGGAGGAGGAGCTGGGACCCAAACCTAAATGTGTTCAGCTGCTGAGCTTAGGCCTTCAGCACTGCAGCCTGCAATGGCAACACTGTGTGACCCCTGATCCCAGAACTGCCAGCAACCTCTTCCTATGGCCTCAGCAAAGAAAAGATGGGGCTCTGAGGCCTGGAGAGGAGGGACCTGCCAGGGTCACACCAGAGCCCAGGTGCCAGGTACCAGACCCGCCTCCTGGTAAGGGTGGGTCTGAGGGGTACCATCCTGAAAGTCCCCTAAAAACCATCCCGTGGCAATTCAGAGCTTCCTGGGGTGCTGATGTAAATGTTTTCTCTCCACTGGTTAGAACACAAAATACCAGTCTCTCTTTTTCCTTTGACTTCGAGAAGGCTCAAAGTCAACCTGTAGGCTCAAACAGACCAAGTGTCGGGTCCTCTTCAGCTTGGCCCTCTGCCCTGCCCTTATTATTCATATTCTGTGTTTTAATGGATGTCCTTGTGGAGAGCTTTTTAATACTTTGCCAAATGAATTGGGGGAATAAACCAAATTAAAATTAAGTAGTCTTTATTCCCCTCAACCCACAGCTGGGCAGGGTGGGCTGCTCTGTGAGGATAGACTGACTGCAGAGACACCAGCCCAACAGAGGGTAGGCAGGCATCTGGCAGGCGCAGCCGTCTCCCTGGAAAACAAGACGTTTCTTATTGAGATAACGAATCGCTCCATTTAGGTTCAAATTAACCTCCCCCAATTACCCCATTTTCTACCACATTGCACCAGATCGAAATCCCCTTCTGCCCGCATGGTCATGTGTCCCACCCCACCTCGCTCCCAGGTCACATGCATCTCAAAGCCACATTGCATCTTTCTTCACCAGTCACATTTTTCTTTTCTTTCTTTTTTTTTTGTGGGGGGGAGGTTCTGGGAGGAGGGTTTGGGAAGTCTAATGCAACTGCTACTGTGAGAAGTTGGGATTTTTTATTTTATTTTTTTTAGCTCGTTCTTTGAAATAAGGATGCAATATAGGATCAATTTTTGATGACAGTGAAGTAAAAGGGGAAAATAGTAGCAATTTTCTCTTCTGAACATGCCCTATTTAATGGAAGGATGTCACGGTAGAGTTTTATCCAGAGGAGAGAGGGCCTGGTTCCCAGGGACACATGGTCAATCAGAGACACCTGACATGATCTCAGACAAGGGTGGTGGATGGGCACCCCCTCCATGTTTCCCCAGTGCCCTCCATCAGGGTAGCTGCCAGGGCCCAGACTCTGGGGCATTTGGAGGGGAGGCTGAGTTTCCTTTTCCCCCTCCTGACACCAGGGGTGGACCCTCCCCACCTTGTGCTGTTAGTCTCAGCCTGCATCAGAACGCTAGAGCTAAGGCCCCCAGGGAATCCAGTGTTAATGAGGGTTATAAAATCCTGCCCAGCTGCTATTGCTGCCTTTGTGTTAAACCCAGAAAGCTGAGCTTCAGCCTGGAGCTGGTGGGGTGGAGGGGTGGTGGTAGAGGATTGTGGGGGAGGGAATAGGGTAAATTCTGAGCTAGCCTCGATTGGGGGGCACCCAGCCCCTAGTCTTGGGCTCAGGAGAGAGAGATGGGGGTGGTTCTCAGAGGATACTACAGGAGGAACTGCACCTTCCCCCACCTCCCACTCTCAGTCCCAGGTCAGAGACAATTAGCTGGAGTTAGTCCTGGCTGTGTAGAGTTAGAAGGCTTCTGGACCAAGCCCTACAGGAATCTTGAGGTCTCAGCTAAATGGGTAGGGGTATACCCTTGCTCTAAGTTGTCCCAGCTGAGGATAAGGTCGCTTTGCTGAATAAACAGAGGCAGGGTTCTGGCTGTCAGGGCTACCTCTCTGCCATGAAACCTATCCCCCTAATTGATTCATTATGGACTCCCTTCAAATGAGGGGCACTCCACAGTGGCAGAGCAGCACCCTGGCCAGCCTTGGCCCATCACTTCTGAGGTCTAGTCCTCTCTGATCATCTTTCTTTTAAGACCTTCTTCACCTGTAATGCAGGGATTAGGGACAGAAATGAGTTAGAACCATACATCAGAGGTCTGTGCAGCACGGCTACAGACATCTCATTCCCAGGTACATGCAGTCATGCCGGGGAGCTCCTAACACACAGGCACAGCACACTGTCATTCCATACCCCCATAGGCCTGCACAGAGCACATAGGCATAGCCCAGGCACAGTCCTTATCTTGTAGTCATTGACTTTGGCTTCACAGAGAGAAAAAACACTAGGTTCTCTGGGGCCTTCGCCTCTACTACCCAAGGACTCGCTAAACACACAGGCAATTTAAGACCCCAAGAATGACTTTCCAGAGTCCTTATCTTGAGGTCAAAACAGTGGTGGTAAGAACAGGCTGTACTGCCTCCTCCAGGGCACTGCTCGAAACAAGAGGCCAAGGAGCAGGGCACGCCCACTCCAAAATGCCCACAGATTCAGGGAGGGCAGTGGAGGGGTGGGGGACTGGGCCTTTGGTCCCAGTGCCTGCCGGTTGGCAGTTGTAGTCCAAAGCCACACCCACCACCTCCCTCCCTCAGCTGTGGCTGGGCCTCTGAAATAATTAGCAATTCTGCTCGACAAAACGCTGGCCCGATGGAATAATAAACTCCGACATCTGTCAGAAGAGTGAGCTCCTATGGAATTGCCAAGAGAAACATTTTTCTCCTCATTCAATTCACATTTAAATCGAAAACAACCCCTCCAAGTCTGCGCCAGCCCTGCGGCTGAGGGCTCCGGGAGCCCACAAGCTGTTCTTAGGCCTGCAAAGAGGCGCAGGCGAGCTGCGATCACTCATTCAAATTAACAAATCATTTTATTTAGAAATGAAGAGAATTTTTAAGCGACGGATGCCTTTGGAGCCACTGAGGAGAAGGGAAAGCCAGCCATTGGCCCTTCCATGATGCAAGGTGGGCAGCCCCTTACCCTCCCAGCAGAAAGGCCTACTAGAGAGCTCGGGTCATGGGAGCCAGGACATCTCATCTTCACAACAGCTCAATGTGATAGGAAGGCTAGCACCCCTTGTTATTCTGTGGTGGCACATTAAGCACCAATGAATGCCCAAGGCCCCAGGTACTCCTGGCTGGGCTGAGAAGGACATAGGCTCTGCTGTGAGGGAGCCTAGCTAGGGCTGGCTCTGCCCAAAGCCTCCTGAGCCTGCCATTCTACTTTTGGGCTATAGAAGGTGCTGTGCAGAGGGGCCCTAAGGCTCCAGCGTGAGGCTTGGCAATGGACAAGCCTTGCCAGTATAATTACACTCCTGAAACAGGAGTCCTGGAGGCTTGGATTCCATGGCCTAGGGCTACAGATTCACGTATAGTGAAGGACACAGACTTGGGTTGTCAGGTGCCCTCCCAGCTATAAAGCCCTTGGAAGACTGGATATCAAATACTGACAAATGAGAAAAAAAGCTGCTGATAAGCCCCAGTCCTAGCCAGACCCCTCCTGGGGGTTCCCATAGGGTCCATATGTCTTCCATCAGGAATCCTACTGTGCCTGCATGTCCCCATCAAGTCCTCTCTTCAGGCTCCCCCAGTACTTGCGTGCCCATCATCAAGGAATTCTCTACTCTGTCCTGCAATTTCCCAACAGGCTGAACACTCTCTGAGGCAGGGACAATTGTTTTTTTTTTTCATCCCAGTGGCCCCAGTATCCATTACTGGGTCACTATTTGGGGAATAAATGAATGAACGTCAAGGATGCTAGTTGCATAGACACTCAAACATGTCTATGTTTGAGACAGAGGCTTGATAAAATGTTTGATTATTATGATACACTCTCACATTGCCATGCCTTTTTTTTTTTTTTGAGACAGAGCCTAAAGCTATCATCCTGGGTAGAGTGCTACAGCATCACAGCTCACAGCAAACTCCAAATCCTGGGCATAAGTGATTCTCTTGCCTCAGCCTCCCAAGTAGCTGGGACTACCGGCGACTGCCACAATGCCTGGCTAATTTTTTGGTTTTTATTGTCATTGTTGTTTGGCAGGCCCAGGATGGATTAGAACCTGTCAGCTCTGGTGTATGTGGCTGGCGCCTTAGCTGCTTGAGTTATAGGCACTGAGCCTAGAGTACTGTGGAGTCACAGCTCATAGCAACCTCAAACTCTTGGGCTCGAGCTATTCTCTTCCCTCAGCCTCCCAAGTAGCTGGGACTACAGGTGTCTACCACAATGCTTGGCTATTTTTTAGAGACAGGGTCTTGCTCTTGCTCAGGCTGGTCTTGAACTTGTGAGGTCAGGCAATCTACTGCCTTGGTCTCCCAGAGTGCTAGGATTATAGGCATGAGCCACTGTGCCCAACCACACTGCCATGCTTTTGCACATACTGTTCCTCTGCCTGGAATGTGGTGCCTTCCTCTGCACCCACTCCCAGCTCTTTGGACTCTAGTGCAGACACACACCTCACACATACCCATGCATGAAAGCTCTGTCATGGCCTACCCATTAGCCACACATATCTACTCAGCACCATGCATGACATGCACAAGATAACTTCCCATGAACAGACACAACTGCTATTTATTTCTGGCCTAGGCAGGATCTTCTACCATTGCTTGTGAACTCTAAAGGGTAGTGGAGTTTTCTTTTGCTGACATCAGCAGCTGCTCAGTATAGCCTGTGGCTAGTATCTCAGGAAAATCCAGGACTGCCTGCTGTGCCCACCTGCTTATAGGTACCACTTGACAGGACCTGCCAGGCAGTGGGGAGAGGAAAGCCTACAGAGTCTCAGGAGGCTGCATCCCTAGTGAGGAGATGGGACTCAAACTCTGAGCCTAGAGGAAGGTTCATTTCCTACTCTTCCCTTCCTTCATCCCTGCTTGGGCTCCAGGTTGTACTTGTGGGTGTGAAGGGTGCTGACACCCTCTCCCTACTTCCCTGATGTTTGTCCTCTGCCCTGCCCAGTCAGGGCCCACCCATTAGCCACACATACAGGCACACATATCTATTCAGCACCATGCATGACATGCACAAGGTCTGACATAAGAAAGAACTTCAAGACATTTAGTGGGCTTCAACTCTAAAGTGGGGAGCTGATAGATAGAGGGTGTCAGCACCCTCTCCCTACCTCCCTAATGTTTGTCCTCTGACACCCCTCTGATAGCCCATTATGTGTTCTCACATTACTCCTTCTACAAGGTCCCTAAGGGCAGGACCAGGTCTACCTGTCACTATGGATTCCCAGCAAATAGCACAGGGCCTGGCACACAGTAGACACTCAGTGTATACTTGGGGAATGTATGGATGGGTGGAGTCTGGCATGAGGGAGTTTAGGGAGCACCAACATGTGCTACAGTGGAATAGCTACCCATCCCACCTGCTATCAGGTTTTTTTTTTTTTTAATTGAATCATAGCTGTGTACATTAGTTCAATCATGGGGTACAGTGTGCGGGCTTTGCATATAATCTGAGATATTTTTATCAACCTGATTGACATAACATTCATGAGATTTTCTCATTTACTATGTGAAAACATTTTTGATCTGTATTTAGAAGTTTTCTCCTGACCCTTCAAATATGTACCACATGTGTGATCTCACCCTTTGTCCTATCTCCCCCTACCCTCTC
>CAUYON010156750.1:0-11293 GCA_963573935.1 Arctocebus calabarensis
ATCAATGTCTTTATATAGTGATCAAGAAAATGCCATGAAGGCTATCTGTAACAGTATGATCAAAACATTTCTGAATGTATATGAATCATGCCCTATGATTGCACCAATGTACAGAATTATGATTCAATAAAATTATAAAAATAAATAAATAAAAATATTCTTTGTAAAGTGAACTTCTGTATTTTAAGTATTTTCCACACTAAATTTTATTATAGAACTAGAAATTGATCTTTCTATAAGGGCTGTGGACATTCAGATAAAAAATTAAACCTTTAAACATGTGTTGAAAGGAAATGTAAATACCTTATATTAATTTACCTTGTTTTAATATATATTATAATGAATAAATTTAAATCAGCTAGGAAAAAAAAAAAAACAGAGGATGTAGTCCAGAGGGCTGACTACTTCCTTTTTCACTACCAATACATATGTAAAAGAATGACTAGGCAAATAAAAAAGACCTACATCTACATACATATCCTAAGTTTGACAGTGTTTGCCCAAGTTCATTAGACATTATGTGCCCAATATATAGTGAATGCCTTATACTAATTAATGAATGAATGGGTTTGTAACCAAGATATTTCACAGGGTACAATAGTTAATAGCATGCAGATAGTAAAATACAATGGTTTCCTGAAGATATGTTTTTTAAAAGTATTTTAGTCCTTAAATTATCTGAGTGGATATTTAACAACTGCTTATAGAACTTAGAGAAAATGTTATTAAAAAATTAAAATGACTAGCACTCTGGGCAGGCAGATTGCCTGAGCTCATGGGTTCGAGACTAGCCTGAGCAAGAGCAAGAGCCCTTCTCTAAAAATACCCAGTCGTGGCAGATGTCTGTAGTCCCAGCTATTTGGGAGGCTGATGCAAGAGAATTGCTTGAGCCCAGGAGTTTGAGGTTGCTGTGAGCTGGGCCATCATAGCACCCTACCAAGAGCAACAAAGTGAGACTGTCTCAAAAATAAACAAAACAACTTAAAACCTGATATTTGAAAATAGGCAAAAGTTAAATAAAAGCACTTTTGTGACAAATATTTAACTGGTTTGAAAGATAGACCACAAAGGAATCATTTACTCATAAAGAAGGCTCAAGTAAGTTAAAAAATGCACATATTATTTTAAAAAGGACTACTATAATAGTGAATTTAAAAGTATTCAAAAAGTTAGTGTAATCTTAACCTCCCTGCCCTCAAGTGAGTATTATTCTGAAACATTGTTTGTGTTTAAAAAGTTAGTGCATATTAATGAAATTTCCCTAATTGAGATTCCCTGTAGGTAAGGCACAAATGGCTCAGAGAAGCTGGTTGTAACATGAAGTCATCATTTTCTGCAAAGCATTTATCCAGCCAGTGATATCAGGTGGGCAGTTAGAACATGTGCTCTTGCCTCCGGCATGGTGCTTAGAGGGTTCATAATGACTCAACGTAAGTCAAAAGAAGAAGCTTTAACCTACTTCAAAATAATTTAAAAATACAAATTTTATAAAGAATAAGAGATCACTCATATAAATCACCAGTATCTCCTTCTTTCTCAGTATTTATGAGCTAACGATTTCTTTATCTGCTTCTATGATTACTATACATCCTAAGAACAACATACTTGACATATGGAAAAGGAACGGGAGGGAGAATATTCAAGCTTCCCTGACCTACTCTTTCCTTATGGGTTAAAGGCTAATTTATTCCCCCACTTCATCCTTGGAAGGGTAGAACTCAACTGGGCTGGTCTGTGTGGCTCAGTATATTGCCACTATGATGTCTTGTAACATATCCATGAGTAGAGGAAAGACAAATCTTGAGTTTTTCTCAGCAGCAATGGTGGTCAGTGTGTGAAGGTATCTAAGCTGCAGAGCCACCTGGAGATTCAGTGATGATCACAGAAGTTTCTTTTAATGCCATGGATGCATTCATTTTTCCATCAGCTGCAAAGACTGTGGCTCTGGCCTCCCAGCATGCTTCTACTTCTGCAGCCATAGCTGTCTGGAGCAACACAGGTAGTTTCATGTCCTTAATTTCGACATGCTACACCTTCATTGCCCGGTCATCAGTGGTGTCATCCAGAGTACACTGCATGTTGTGTGCAATTTCATCTCTGTCTGAAAGGATCTGAGAGAGGTTCTTATTGCCCAAATCATTCTTCAGAGGAGTTTGTGTCAAAAGACAGGTTCCAAAGTCAATGTTAGTGATATTTGCCAAAGCTAGGGTTGCATTCTGAACAGGATGGCATCATCTGTGCTGTCAATGAATCTTTAGTGAGTATCTCCTGAGGAAGAATGCCAAATGAAATAGTTCTCATGTCCACTTTGCTGAAACTTTTCAGTACATGGCAGATTAAAAAAACAAACCAGGTCTTTGGTCTCTTCCTTGTAAAATGCAGCACAATCTAAAGATGATATCTCTTTCATACTCTTTTATAATCCTTATGCACATTCAAACTGATAGTGGGAAAGTTATACCAGGAATAAGAATGAGGCAGCCATCAAGATCCATTCACAAGGTCCAACACCTGTACTTGGTCTATTATTGAAGGAGTTGGGGAACCACTAGCTAAACTCTGGAGTCCCTTATTTGTTGCTTCTCGGCCATGCTGCCTGAGCCAGAGTCAAGCTGCCTGAGAAGCCTCCCCTAAACCAAAGATGCTGGGTTATTGGAGAAATTTTAAAAAGAAACTGAAATAATTATAAAAGGATCAAACAGAATACTTGGAACTGAGACATACATTTGCTGACTGAAAAGTCATTAGAGCCTTTCAACAGCAGAATAGATCAAGCAGAGGAAAGAATCAGTGAACTACCATGAAGATGATTTTAAAATACACAGTCAGAGGAGAAAAAAGAAAAGAATGAGTAGGAAAAAAAAATTACCTACAAAATACAGACAATTACCCCAAAAGACCAAATTTCAGAATTATTGGTGTTCAAGGGAGAGTTGAGCAAGAGCAAGCAGTAGAAAACTTATTCAAAGACAAAATAACACAAAACTTTCTAAAACTTCAAAAACATGAATGTACAGGTACAAGAAAATAAGAGAACAACAAACAGATTCAATTCAAATAAGACTACCACAAGGCATATAATAAACAAATTCTCCAAGGTCAAGGACAAAGAGAGGATCCTAAAAGTAGTAACAGAAATACATATTATATTGAAATACTATTTGAAATATAGTTTCTATATTAGAAATATTTGGAAACTATCCATGTGACAAGAGATTAATAACCAGAATACATAAGGAGCTTAACAGTAAAACATACACACATTAAAAAATGGGCAAAGAACACAAATAGACATTTCTTGAAAGAAAACACACAAATAGTCAGTAGGTACATGAAAAAATATTAAGCATCAAAAAACCACAAATCAAAACCATAATGAGATATCCTCTCACCCCTGCTGGAATGGTTTTAATTTAAAAAAAAAAATGCTAGCAAGAATGCAGAGAAAGAGGGCAGTGCCTGTGGCACAAAGGAGTAGGGCACTGGCCTCATATGCCAGAGGTGGTGGGTTCAAACCCAGCCCTGGCCAAAAACTGCAAAAAGAAAAAAGAATGCAGAGAAAGGGGAATACTTGTACACTATTGATGGGAATGCAAAGTAGTACAGATACTATCGAAAATAATGTGCAATTTCCTTGAAAAGCTAAAAATAAAACTACTATATAATACAGCAATTCCTCTTTGGAGGACATACCCAAAGAAAGGAAATATCAAAGAGATAACTGCATTCCCATGTTTACTGGAGCACCATTTACAATAACCCAAATATGGAATCAACTTAGGGACCCATCAATGGATGAATGGATAAAGAAAGCGCCATACATATACACAATGGAATATTACTATTCAGCCACAAATAAATAAAATTGTATAACTTACAGCAATATAGAGGGAACTGGAGACCATTGTGTTTGAAATAAACCAAGAACAAAGAGAAATATTCCATATTCTAACTGATATGTGGGCACATCAAAAGTGGATCCCATGAAGATAAAGAGTAGATTCATGGTTACCAGAGGCCAGGAAGGGCAGGGGAGCAGAAGTATAAAGAGAAGTTGATTAATAGGTATAGGCATATAATTTCACAAAAGAAATAAGACCTAATATTTTGGTAACATCAGTAGATGACTACAGTATACAATAATCTATTGTATATTTCAAAGTAGCTAGAAGAGGGTAATTAAGATGTTTCTATCATAAAGACCAATATTACAGTGATGGATATACCAATTACACTAGCTTAATCTTTACAAATTATATGAATGCAGTAAATTATCCCACGTATCCCAAAAATATGTGCATCTATTATGTGTCAATAAAAAGTAAAATTAAAAATAAATAACATTTTTATAACTTTCAATATGTACATAATAATATTATACAAATTTTCCAGAAAATATAAAAAGAAGGAATATTGTCAACATTCATTTAATGAGTCTAGTATGTGCCTCTTATCAAAACCAGTGAAAGAGAAAATCTCACTTCTGAGCATAGACACAAAAATCTAAAAGGAAATAATACAGAACCTCATTATTCAAAGATTCCATATTTGAAAATTTTCCTATTTGCTAAAATTTATTTGTCATAGCTAAATCAATGCTTAGGGTTCTTTCATGATCATTAATGCACATGTGAAGAACAATAAAACGTTCTTATCATTCAACATGAACCTACCCAGACTGCTCTACCTTCTTGTTTCAGCTCTCATACTGTAACTAACATAGTCTATTTATTACCATGTTTTTTTCACATTTTTGTGCTTTTTGGCGTTGATTTCTCTTTTAAATTGGCCTCCAAGCATGGTGCTGAGGCATAGTCTAGTGTTCCTAAGCACAAGAAAGTTTTGATGTACCATAAGGATAAAATACATAAGCTTTGTTAAGGCAAGAGTTACACTTCTATTGGCCTTTAATTCAATGTGAATAAATCAACAACATATAGGAAATGAACACTCTTTAAACAGAAACATAAATTAAATAAGGTTATGTATTGATTAGTTAACAAAAATACGACCAGAGTTAGGAACCTAACCATGTATTTCCCCTAGGAGCAATGATTTGATATTTCCTTAATTTCATGCTCATACTGACTTTATAGAACTTAACTGCTGTGAATAGCAAGAATTGACTATATCAGCAAACCAAATACTAGAGATGAATTAAAAGTGTTTTTTTAAGGGGCAGAGTCAAGATGGCCGACTGGAACCAGCTTTCCACAGAGGATCCCATCCAGAAGGAGAGTTAAAGGACAGAAGTTTAGTAAGAAAGCCGATGGTTGAGATCTGAGCCAAGAGAGAAGGTTGAAGAACGCACATCAACCCTGCTGAGGTGAGCTGCAACTCCAAGGATACAAACAAAAGGTACAAAATCCATCGCCAAGCAGACAGGTGTGTCCTCCTCCATGAGAACAGCTTGCAGTACACTCCATACAAACAAGCGAGCAGAGTTCAAATATTCTCCCATTTTATCCCATGGGAGAGACCCTCTAAAAACCGGACCTCCTTCCCCTACTGGGGTGCCATGGCACTCTCCTGTCAGGCATAAAACTATAAAACTGTATATATTCTATACCTGTAATTTTCAATCCCAGCACTCCCCTCCACTCTCACCCCAAGGTCTAGAAACCTGTCCCCCATGGAGTCCAGATTCTTGGGCATTTTCTCGAGGGGTGTGGATGGGCCATGGGTTGTTGCTGATTCTCTGGCATGGGAGAAAGGAGAGGATAGTCAGCTGAGAGGGAATCATACAGAAGTGGTGGTGCCCCAAGGCACAGAGCAACAGCCTCAGCTGCGGGAATAATAGGCTCAACCTCTGGGGATATTTTGAAAGGACACTCCCAGTCTCTCTGGAAAACCAAAGGAAGCTGGGCATCTTCTCTGGTAACAGCCACTGGCAGAACAGATCTGGGACAGAAACACAGGCCCCATGTATAAAGGGTATGCTTGAGGTGGTCCCGGCCTGGGTGGAGCACGCGGGACTAGAATACACATGCACAGAGACAATAGACTCCCAGGGCAGGGCTGACCCAGAGGACTGCTTCACTGAGTCTCAGATGCACCCAGCCCTCAGGGGATCATAGCTGAGACAAAGACAGGCAGGCAGTGGCTGGAACTAACAGTAAGTATCTGTTCTGACCGTATCCACCAGGAACTGTAGCCAAGACTGGGCAGCAGCACAGACACAGCAGAGTTGCTCAAACAGTGTCTGATCCCCAGGGGAATATAGCCAGGACAGAAACAAATTCTACAAAGTTGTTATGCTCTGTTAGTAACATCAATCAGAGGCAGGGCTGGAACTGAGTGAACCACCCCAGCCTCCACTAAGCACCCAAGGTTGTCAGGTCTCACCTTCCCTTGCCGGATAATGGCAGAGAGTGGTGGCCTGGCTGAGGAGACATAGACCTCCCTGTGACTCAGGCAGGCAAAACCCCCTGGAGCATCTGTTCATTGGAGGGAACAGGGTACAGCCCTGCCGGTTACCAGGGACTGGGTGTGACAGAGGTGCAAGATGAGGAAGGAGACATCAACCTGCCCAGATTAATTAATTTGCAGGGTGGGTCCTTCTGACCTGACAGAGCACTGGAGCAAATCATACTTGAGCAGCCAGCAGACCCTTGCTATCTAGTTACTGGAGACCTTTTGAACTCTCTCACCTGAGACCAGTGCTGACTGGAACAATTGATTTGGACCTCTTGAACTGAGCCAATCACCTGAGGACTATCCAAAGTGGTATCCTGGGTGTGTGGTTGTGGAAAGGTTTGATTTCTTTTCCAACTGTTGCCTATGGGGGGCAGGGTGACTCAATTGCTGGTATTTCTCCACAGCTAAGACTTTGACCCAGAGTTGAAGGGTTTCACTAGGGTAAGATAGAGACCAGCTGAAAACAAGACAGAGACCCTTAGCCAACAGTAAGAAGGCCCCCAGTTTCTCAGGCTGTAGCACTGTACAGGTCCTTGGCAAAGCTCTAGGGGAAAAGGTACAGACACATACGAGAATCTCATCTTAACTTAAAAGATAAATATAGCCTCAGGGTGAAGGGATAGTCATCTATATTTCAGGCAAATGGAAAGCAGAAAAAGGCAATCTTATTCGCAGACACAATAGGTTTTAAACCAACAAAAGTAAGGAATGATAAGGATGGACACTTCATATTTGTTAAGGGTAATACTCAATATGATGAGATTTCGATTATTAATATTTAATGCACCCAACCAGAAAGCACCTCAATTTATAAGAGAAACTCTAACAGAAATGAACAACTTGATTTCCCCCAGCTCCATAGTAGTCAGAGGTTTTAACATTTGTTTAGCACTGTTGGATAGATCCTCCAATATGAACCTAAGTAAAGAAATTTTAGATTTAAACTAAACCATTCAACAATTGGATTTAGAAGATATCTATGGAATATTTCATCCTAACAGAACTAAATATACATTCTTCTTATCAGCCCACAGAACATGCTCCAAAATCGATCACAACTTAGGTCACAAGTCTAATCTCAACAAATTTTTTTTTTTCAATTTTTGGCCGGGGCTGGGTCTGAACCAGCCACATCTGGCGTATGGGGCCGGCACCCTACTCCTTTGATCCACAGGTGCCACCCTCACCAAATTTAAAAGAATACATATTATTCCTTGCATCTTCTCAGACTATTAGGGAAAAAAAGTTGAATTCAGTAACAATAGGAATCTACATACTCATACAAAAACATGGAAGCTAAATAACCTTATACTGAATGATAGATGGGTCATAAACGAGATTAAGAAGGAAATTACCAAATTTTTGGAACAAAATAACAATGAAGACACAAATTATCAGAACATCTTGGATACTGCAAAGGCTGTCCTAAGAGGGAAATTTATAGCACTGCAAGCCTTCCTCAAGACAATAGAAAGAGAGGAAGTTACCAACTTAATGGGACATCTCAAGCAACTAGAAAAGGAAGAACATTTCATCCCAAACCCAGCAGAAGAAATGAAATAACCAAAATAGAAACAGAATTAAATGCAACTGAAAACAAAAGAATTATACAAAAGATCAATAAATCAAAAAGGTGGTTTTTTGAAAAGATCAATAAAATAGATAAAATTTGGCTAACCTAACCAGGGAAAAAAGAGTGAAATCTCCAGTCTCATCAATTAGAAATGGTAAACACGAAATAACAATAGACTCCTCAGAAATTCAAACAATCCTTAACGAATATTACAAGAAACTGTACTCTCAGAAATATGAAAATCTGAAGGAAATTGACCAATACTTGAAATCACACCACCTTCCAAGACTCAGCCAGAATGAAGTGGAAATGTTGAACAGGCCAATATCAAGTTCTGAAATAGCATCAACTATACAAAATCTCCCTAAAGAGAAAAGCCCGGGACCAGATGACTTCACATCAGAATTCTATCAAACCTTTAAAGAGGAACTAGGACCTATATTACTCAACCTTTTCCAAAATATAGAAAAAGAAAGAGTACTACCCAACACATTCTATGAAGCAAACATCACTTTGATCCCCAAACCAGGAAAAGACCCAACAAGAAAATTATACACCAATATCACTAAGGAATATTGATGCAAAAATATTCAACAAGATCCTAGCAAACAGAATCCAGCAACACATCAAATAAATTATACACCATGACCAAGTGGGTTTTATGCCAGGTCTCAAGGCTGATTCAATATATGTAAATCTATAAATATAATTCAGCACTGAAACAAATTACCAAATAAAGACCATATGATTCTCTCAATTGATGTAGAAAAAGCTTTTGATAATATCCAGCATCCCTTCATTATCAGAACACTAAAAAGGGGACATTTCTTAAACTGATAGAGGCCATCTACAGCAAATCCACAGCCAATATAGTATTGAATGGAGTCAAATTGAAATCATTTCCACTCAGATCAGGAACCAGGCAAGGTTGCCCATTATCTCCACTGCTCTTTAACATTGTAATGCAAGTTTTAGTCATTGCAATTAGGGAAGAAAAGGTAATCAAGTGTATCCATACAGGGTCAGAAGAGATCAAACTTTTACTCCTCACAGAAGATATGATTGTATACGTGGAAAACACCAGGGATTCTACTATAAAACTCTTAGAAGTTATCAAGGAATACAGCAGTGTCTCAGGTTACAAAATCAACACTCATAAATTTGTAGCTTTTGTACATACCGACAACAGCCAAGCTGAAAAAACAATCAAGGAATCTATTCCTTTCACAGTAGTGTCAAAGAAGATTAAATATTTGGGAGTTTACCTAACAAAGGTCGTGAAAGATATTTATAAAGGGAAACATGAATCTCTAAGAAAAGACATAGCTGAAGATGTTAACAGATGGAAAACATACCATACTCATGGCTGGGAAGAATCAACATTCTTAAAATGTCCATACTACCCAAAACAATATACAATTTTAATGCAATCCCTATTAAAGCGCCAAGGTCATACTTTAAAGATCCTGAGAAAATAATACGTTGTTTATATGGGATCAGAAAAAAAACTCAAATAGCCAAGACATTACTCAGAAATAAAAACAAAGCAGGGGGAATTATGCTAGCAGACCTCAGACTATACTATAAATTGAGAGTGATCAAAACAGCACGGTACTGGCACAAAAACAGAGAGATAGATATATAGATCAGAATAGAGAATTAAGAGATGAACCGAGCTACCTACCGTTATTTGATCTTTGACAAGCCAATTAAAAACATTCAGTGGGGAAAAGATTCCCTATTTAACAAATGGTGCTGGGTGAACTGGCTGGCGACCTGTAGAAGACTGAAACTAGACCCACACCTTTCACCATTCACTAAGATAGAATTTCACTGGATTAAAGATTAAACTGAAGACATGAAACTATAAAAATAATACATGAAAGTGCAGGAAAACCTCTTGAAAAAGTTGGCCTGGGCGAATTTTTTATGAGGAGGACTCCCCGGGCAATTGAAGCAGCATCAAAAATACACGACTGGGACCTGATCAAACTAAAAAGTTTCTGCAAAGCCAAGAACACTGTAAGTTAAGCAAGCAGACAGCCTTCAGAATGCGAAAAGATAGTTGCAGGTTATGCCTCTGCCAAAGGTTTAATAACCAGAATCCACATAGAACTCGAATGTATTAGGAAGAAAAGAACAAGTGATCCCATCTCAGGGTGGGCAAGGGACCTGAAGAGAACCTTCTCCGAAGAAGACAGGCACATGGCCTACAGACACATGAAAAAATGCTCATCATCCTTAATCATCAGAGAAATTCAAATCAAAACTACTTTGAGATATTATCTAACTCCAGTAAGATTAGCCCACATCACAAAATCCTAAAACCAGAGGTGTTGGCTTGGATGTGGAGAAAAGGGTACACTTCTACATTGCTGATGGGAATGCAAACTAATACATTCCTTTGGAAAGAGGTTTGGAGAATACTTAGAGATCTAAAAATAGATCTGCCATTCAATCCTACAATTTCTTTACTAGTTATATATCCAGAAGACTAAAAGTCACATTATAACAAAGATATTTGCACCAGAATGTTTATTAACACCCAGTTCATAATTGCTAAGTCATGTAAGAAGTCCAAGTGCCCATAAACACACAAATGGATTAATTAATTGTGGTATATGTACACCATGGAATATTATGCAGCCTTAAGGAAAGATGGAGACTTTACCTCTTTCATGTTTACATGGATGGAACTGCAACATATTCTTCTTAGCAAAGTATCTCAAGAATGGAAGAAGAAGTATCCAATGTACTCAGCCCTACTATGAAACTAATTTATAGCTTTCATATGAAGGAAATAACCAAATTATAGCACAAGAATATGGGGAAAGGGGCAAGGGAGGGGAGGGTAATTGGTGAGACTACACCTACAGTGCATCTTAGAAGGGTACAGGTGAAACTTACTAAATGCAGAATACAAATGTCTTCATACAATAACTAAGAAAATGCCATGAAGGCTACGTTAACCAGTTTGATGAAAATATTTCAGATTGTATATGAAACCAGCACACTGTACCCCATGATTGCATTAATGTACACAGCTATAATTTAATTAAAAGAAAATGTTTTTAAGAATCATATATTAGCTGGGTTTTGATAAATGCTTTTTTAAAAATAATTTTATTAAATCATAACTGTGCACATTGGTGCAATCATAGGGCACAATGTGCTTCATATACAATCAGAAATATTTTGATCATACTGTTAGAGATAGCCTTCATGGCATTTTCTTGATCACTATATAAAGACATTGATACTCCACATTTAATAAGTTTCACCAGTACCCTGCTAAGATGCACC
>CAUYON010156754.1:0-23547 GCA_963573935.1 Arctocebus calabarensis
AAATAGATGTGCCATTTGATCCTATAATTCCTTTACTTGGTAAAGGAATACCCAGAAGACTAAAAATCACATTGCAACAACGATATCTGTACCAGATTGTTTATTGCAGCCCAATTCATAATTGCTAAGTCATGGAAGAAATAATGCATTTTAACCACACGCTTCCAATTTCCACGATTCTTGGGATATTAATGATTTCATGTGTGGCTGTTTCTTTCCTACTTGGGTCTGACACTTTGTGGCACTTCCCTCATGATCGAAACACCTCCTATCTGAGGTCATGCCTGCGTGGGGTTTCGAATGGACTTCCTGATAAAATTATTTTAAAATCACACAAGATGATTTGCCTATATCTGCCTTTTCCCAGATCACCAAAAAAGCCCAGGTGGCTTTTTCCATTTACATTTTTATCCTTGTGATTTTTTGAGGCATTCAGAAGTGAGATTTGAACTTAGGATGAACACGTGAGGGCTCCATCCTTACAAAACAGCCCGTTTCTGATGTGGTTATCCAACATGGGCTTGCTATGGGTTGTCATGGTGATAGTGTAGGCCCGAGCATTTTCACAGGCTCAAACTATGAAGTTTTTGAAAACTGTTTTGATTAATTTTTCTTCCACTCCAACTTCTCTCGCACTTCAACTGTTTTCTCTTTTGTTTCACACTTGATTTATGGCAGGTCGCTGTCATTTAAATAGATGTGCATTTTGAAATTCCTCCTTTCTTCGCTAATGCAAAGAAAAAAATAACCCATGCAAGTCATGCTCAAAGAGTTGGTTATTGTTGCTTGCTGGATTTCGACTCTCTGTGGTTGTCGGGCCTAATTCAAAGTAATTCAAGCTCCACAGTGGGGGCAGTGCATAGCTCCACAGGAAATTATGATAGCAAAAGTCTTCCTGTCGAGCTCTGCACTTGGCACTACAAAGTGCCTCGGGCTGCAGCTACCTGAATAGGGTTGAATTAGACCAGACAACCGCATCATCCCACTTCTTAATCTATTAGAGCGATATACAAGTGGCAATTGTTGATTGCAAAAATGGGATTAAGAGGCTCTTCAAGTGAATTGATTTTCTTGTGAGAACAAAAAGAGGAAAGAGAAGCCTTCGTTTGAATCACACAGCCAGAAAGTTTCATGAATGGGTTCCACTCCAAATGTTAGAATTAAAGCAATCAGTGAGTCCCCATGGGGTGTGCAGGTGAGAGAAATAAACTGCTCTGAAATAGCAAAGTACGCGCGCAAAATCCAAGTTTAAGGCATCTATCTGCCTGGCAAGACTCCCCAGAGTATGGTAACCACTGGAAAGCAGTCTAATAAAGTGACAGAGACAAATGATTTGCAGAGGTTCCTTTTTGGTTTTGAACACTAGTGTTGGCTTCAGCTGGTCTTTGCTGGAGTCAGGTGAGTCTCAGACATTTTCATGATTTGCTCTGATGATACTTTTTTGCCTCCCAGGTCAGTAGGTCCAGGCTCTCTGTTGGAAAGTTCCCCCATAGGCCAGGCTTCTTTTTAAGAGCCACTCCATGCCTAGGATCTTTTTTCCTTTGAAGTGTCCTCAGATTTTCGATGTTGATTGCTTTGGAAAATGTAAATAGATTCTCTCCTAATCAATTTAAAATCGTTCTACTTTTTCCAAAGTACTGCTTTAGTTTGGAAGGACGTTCTTCATATTTATCTATTTTCTCTTGGCTAAATAGTCCAATCAGGCCTCTGCTGCAGGGTGATTGTACAGGCCTTGAAAATATAAACTCTGATGGTTTAAACTCAGACCGTGCGCAAAGTGGTAATAAACAACCTCAGGTGGATGGAAAAACCATCAGGGTCTCAAAAGGAAACGTGTACAGAGCACACGCATGACCTCCCATTTTCTTTTTTTTTAAAATTCGAAATGTTAACAGGGTACAAGTGTTTTGGTTACATGGTTGAATTGTATAACGCTGAAGTCAGGGCTTTTAGTGTGCTCGTCACTTCAGAGTGGTGTACGTTGTACCCGGTAGGTAGGTTTTTATTCCTCAGCCTTCTGCACTTTCTGATTTCTGAAATGATATTGAGGGATACTTAAATGGTGGTTGTTTTCTGTGGCATATCATGCATTACAAATGTATCTAGAATGATCATTTATCTGGCAGCTTTAGCTGTCAGAAACTTCAAGAGTGTGGAGAATAGAAATGACACCCTGATGCCAGCTGGGGAAAAGAAAGTGACCAGAGCAGATGGAGTAAGCCTCCTATTACCTCTGCCTTTAGGAACATGTCACACACTAACCAGCAGCAAATAATTTGGAAAGCCCCAGCCCTTTGACAACACAATTGGAGACAAGTAGTTGAAATGTATTAGAAGAGGCTCCTGTTTGGGGAGAGAAACATAACTCCAAGTGACAATGAACTCTTCGCAGATCTGAGACTGCTCAGCAGAAAATCCTTGTCAATGAATGTAGGAAATGAAAGTGTCCGCCTTTCCCTCACCTATCAGCCTTAGGGGTTAGGGGAGGATGTGGCAATCTCTCTCCCATCTTCAAAGAGTGCTTCAAAGATCCTTTTGGAAAAAAAAATGACACAATTTAGACATTTGACATTCCCTATGCATACTGATGTCGTGACTTCAAAAGCCCCTTTGACCAAGCTGGTTAGGGGATGTTATTTATTTATTTTTACCAGGGAATTTGTTTCTTCCCTCCTCTTGTTTCGTTTCCTTAACCTGTAGAGGCAGTAGCCAAAGGACACAGCAGAAACTGCTTGATGGAGTTGTTACTGTGCTGTGAGTCAGGAAAGACGGCTGAATCTCAGGTCCTGACCCACAGAGAGCACCATGTTTGGCAGGAATTTCCGAGCCGAGTTTGAGGGAAAGGACAGGAAAAAAAAAAGGGAACTAGAGCCAGGGGACCCTGCACAGCCATTAGCCCAAAAGTTTAGGTCTGCTCTGCCACATTCCAGCAGCTCACTGTATAGTCTTTACCTCGGCAGGTGAACTTTTCTTTTGAAGAGAATCCCTTGTTTAGACAGAACTTGCACAAAGGCTTTGAATAGACTCACAAATTGTAAACCTCTCCAAAGACGAAAGAAAATGTGCATTTACATGGAAATATAATTGATAGGTTTCATGTCCTCCTCTCCCTGCATATTCAAGTCATTCTCTCTCTGGGCATATTTCACTTGCCACAGCCTTTATTTAAAGCTTAATTCAGAGGAATCACAGTTTGTTAGGCCTTTTCTTTCCCTCTGGATTTGCTCTAAACCCAGAAAGCAGAGTTATTGGCCTGCCTGTAACATGGCAAGTATGGGATACAGTAAGAAGTAATTGGATATTTATCATAATGTTGCTTTCCTGGAACACTATTCATTAACTGCCCCATATTTAATTATGCCAAAATTAGCACAGGGGAGTCTTTGGCTAGTGTATTTGCACATGCTATCAATTATGTCCTAATAAATTAATTTGCTTTTCAGGATTCACCAGAGGCACCGGTTGGGCCTCTGCGCTTCTGCTTGACTGTTCTGACTTTGAACAGGTTTATTCAGCTGCTGTCTGCTAAGCCCCACAGAAAAGCACAATGGGTGCTGATCGGCCTTTTATGGTTTATTGGAAACTGGTGGTCCGCACTGCAGCTCTGGTCAGTGATTAACCGGGGAGAAAACAAACTACACAAGGCTAAGTTGATGTTGGAGGAGGAATGAGCTCACTTCATTAAGGCTTGAAGAGGAAACCTTTTCTCCTTCAGTGCTTGTTCAAAACTTTTCAGGTCTCTATTTAATCACGTAATTCTCCCTAAGTAGCAAGAGAAGCCGGCTGCCCAGCAAGTGGTCTTTTGCCACATGACAACTTAGAAAGATAAATTATATATAAATATCTTCACGGTTTTGTACAGGGAGGAAACGGATTTTAGTATTACTCTGTGAAACTAATTTACTTGTTTCTTTGTTCAAAGAAATAGCTGGGTACACTCTGTGCCATTTTGTGTGCACAAACAGTGGTCCTCATATTTCTCCTGGGCTTCTCTTTCTTTGCTAGGGTTATTGAAAATTTAGGCGAAAGGGCCCTCCCCCCCATCGCTCCCCATGATTCTAAACAAAAATTTGAAAGGGATTACAGGGAAGGAGAATGAGGGCAAAGCCTCAAATTATACAGATTATTGCAAAATTGAAAAAGAAATCTCTTCCCAGCTAGAATAGAAGGTAGAACAGGGTCTGCATGGCTTGGTTCTGTTTCAGGAAGTATTGCATTTTCTAGCATTATCTAATCTCTCAGCAACCTCAACCTTATAGATCATGAATAAAATCATAGCAGATTTAGATGCTTCAGTTCAGGTTTGAGCAATTCCCCACTCTGGGAGGTAGGGCTCTTCACTGTCTGGAACTGAAGTCAATAAAGACATGTGGGTGTCAAGGCATTTCAATGGTGCCTTCCAGGTCTACATTTAAGGAGGTAGCTATCCTTCTTGTAAACTGGGGAACATCTTGCCCACTTCACTGGTACATTTTTCCTATTAGATCTAGGGATAGTTACTTGATTGCCCCCCGACCCCACAAGCACTCGTAAGACATTGTTATGGGAAGAAGGTTCATTGATCAAAAAAATCTATTACGAACCTGTGGATTAGATATCAGTAATAAGTGGGAACACACCTACGGTGCATCTTAGCAGGGTACTGGCGAAACTTATTAAAGGCACTTTTTTTACTTTAAAAATTGCTACAGTTTTTAGTTTTCCCAGCATTTAGTGTCATTCTCCTTAGATAGTATTCCATTGTATTCTTACTCCATAGCCTTACAAAGCTTCCATTCACATCAAAAGTATGTTCAAGACCCTAACCTTGACCATGAAAGTTCTCTTTGTCTTTATGATTACAGCTGGTAGAGCTTAGCTGGCCATCTGTTATCAATTATTTTATTTAGCATTGTAGAATATTGGCCTGTTCTGTAAAGCCTTTCAAGTAAGGCTTAGCTAGGATTTTTTTCTTTTTTTATCAGTTTGAACCAAAAGAAACTAAAATAACAATAAAAGATTATTTTATTTCTGCAAGACAATTAAGTAGTTATATTTGGAAAGTGAAACAACCAGAAATTTTACAAGCAAATTATCAGTTGACCATTGCGCTCCAGTATATGCCTGAGAGGTGTGCCATGCTAGGTGCTGTACAGCCATGGTTTGTCAGTTTATCTATATAATGCTCCACCCGCCATCCTGTCCAAGAATCTTAGTGCTTTCATGGGTTCCCTTTTCAATGGAACTTTTTGGATGACTAAAAATTTGCATCGAATTTTAAAAACTTGAATAAATTGAGCAGTAAATGAATCTGCTGTTTGAGAAATACCAATGTAAGGCATAAAAAAACTGTGGAAGACTCAAGGCCCAGTGTTCAAGGACACACTTGGGAAACAAAACAAATACCCACAGAGTGATTAAATACCAGCCAAATATTAAGCAGTAGGAAATTGTTCATAAATTCAATGAGTGTACGGGAGAGAAAGAAGGTAAGCCGTAAGGGGCAGAAGTGAACAGTCACCTTACTGTAAAGGAATTAATGAAGAGAAGGAGGGCTTCTCATGGTAAGAAAACAACAGGAGAGAAAAATCCCAGCAATCATGTCTGCCAAGGAAGAGCAGAATCAGAAGCTGGGAAGAGTCGCAGGAACTGGCTCAAGCAATAAATCCTCTGGATACATCACCTTCAGTCCATAGGCCTCTTTTTCCATCTGGAACAGTAGAGTTTAACTTATAATTTGACATTGTATTGTATGACATTATAAACTGCTACTAAATTTATATATTAAACGAGAAATTTCTTACACGGGCAACCTAACTACTGTACTATAAAAAAAAAGGAAAACATAAAAACATTTGTCCTCCTCAGAAGGAAATTCATGTTTTATGGTTCATTCTGTACATTCACAGGCTATTCTCAAAACATGTTTATGCTTCAGGTTTTATTTTCCTGATAATGTGCTGCACATAATACAGAGCCCTGCACAGCCTCAAGGATGAGCTGCCTCCAGCCTTCCCGTCTGGGGCAGGCACAGGTTCTGCCTGCATAGCGCTACTTAGGGAGCAGGCCTGGCTTTGTCTGTGCATGTTGGCCGCAGACCTGAAAGGGACACTTACCAGCAGGATGTTTAATTCTATTGGGAAGTTGACTTTTAAATGACATAGCCGATAGGGAAGGGGACTCTGAAATTTAAAAGGAAAAAAAAAAAAGAGAGAGAGAGGAGATTTTCAGATTGTAGTCCACATCCTCAGTCTTAGCTTGGATGGGGAGGTAAAGAGGAAGCTCTGCCCTGAAGGACACTCCATAAACTATTATATATTCTACTTCTCATCAAATACCAGGCTCAATCCATGCTATTGGGAGTCAGCCGTTGAGGACCAGCACATTTCCAACAATTGTTTTTCCTCAAACAACTCATATATTTTTTAAGAAGGACATTGAAAAATTATCATTTCATTTATGAATAGATAATGTATTCACAAGTTTGAAAATCAAACTATATTAAAAAGTATATAGAAAAAAGTCCTGTTCCCACTCCTTTACCCACATACCTTATTCCCCAATTCCCCACAATTTACTTTCTTCATTTCTTACATATGCTACTGAAGTGTTCAAATCGAATACAGGCACATCCAGAAGCACTGCTTTATCTTTTTCTGTCCTTTATTACATAAAACTACGACACTATTTAAAAAATGACATAGCTCATTAAACCAATTCCAGGAAATTTTTAACATAGCATTGCTTTAGATTAGATTGAATATTAGCACAAAGAAAACCTCCTGCCCAGTATCACTGCCAGACTTGCTAAGGATGAAATATTGTTGCCAGGGGCTTGGAGGGGAAGAAAATATCCCACTTCCAACATGTCCCTGTTGTCTGAACCATTGACATATGCAGTCTGTGAACAGAATCTTCTCTGTGCTCCTGGAGCTTGTAACTCCTAACTGAAGGACACTGAAGGACACTCCACAAATTATATTCTACTCCCCATCAAACCCCAGGGTTGACCCATGGTGTTACCTTGTGATTATTACTTATTACAGTTTTCTTTTCAGTTCTTCTTACTGTGACCAAACTGTTGAGTCAACAGAAATCTCACAAATGAATTCTTTAATATTTGAATGTATGTTGCCAAATTTAGTAAAGTATATTGAACAACTGCTTAATATGTTTTCTATAAGAAGCTGCAACAACTGCTTAATATATTTTCTATAGGAAGCTGTAGTACAATAGTACTACATTTTTAAAAGGTAAAAGGAAAGGGGGTACAGTTGATTGAAATTCTGTTCTTTGACGCAGAACGAATACTAATGACTTACCAGGAAATTCAATTCATGCACAGGTAACTCAAATTCCTTTAAGTAAATATGCACTTCAACTTTATTACGTTCTTATCTTGAACAATGGAACCCAGGAAATAGCCATTTCTAATCAATGAACATCAGCAATTCGAAGTATGACAAATTGAGATTTTTTATTAAATTGATTAATAGATTTCCTTACTAGCCTATAGCAAATAACAATATATGTTGAGAAAACATTTTACATGCACATTATTTTTGTGTACCGTATTCATCAATAAACATAGGGTTAAAGGCCTCATAGTTAATATATAATTTAAAAAATCCTATATCATTATCAAATCTCTTATACTTATATTATCATTTTTAATTCAAGTATGCCTTTGTTTTCAATAAAATTGAAGATGATACCAGTAAGATTAGCCCACATGATGAAATCCCAAAACCAGAGATGTTGGCGCGGATGTGAAGAAAAGGGAACTCTTCTACATTGTTGGTGGGAATGTAAACTAATACATCCATTTTGGAAAGACGTTTGGAGAATACTCAAAGATCTAAAAATAGACTTACCATTTGACCCTATAATTCCTTTACAACTTGCTTTTTTAACATGACTTCGTATCTTGAGATTGTTCCATATCATTACATGCGGGCCTACATCTTTTAACAGCCTCACAGCATGGTTGTATCTTAGTTTCTTATCCACGCCACTGTTGACATTCCATTGTTGATGGGTATGTAAGCTGAACCACTTTCCTCGTTAGAAACAAAATTGCAATGAACAATCTTGAAACTATATTTATGTATATATACATGCCCCCCAAAGGAATTTCCCATTCAATATTTACACTTTAAATTTTGATTAACAAATATCAAATTGACCTCCAAAATGGTTATGATAATTCAAACACTCATAAGAATTTATGAGAAAACTGTTTCTCTACCTCCTTGTCAAACACTATGTACATCAACTTTAATTTTTCCAATCTCAAAGGCAATAAAACACCTTTGTTTTGCCAGCATTTAGAGTAGAAGCCAAAGTATAAATAGAAATTTTCTAGATTGTTCTTAGATTTTTCAAAAAATGATGAGGCTAAATTATCACAGTAGATATCTAAAATCTACTTAAAGACCTGGCATTTTGCTCGGATTCTAAGATTTCATGAGACTTAGCACATAACACTTTCCCCTTCCCCCCTCTCCTAATCATTTATTTTGTTTATAAATATTTTAATGTTTTATTTTATTTTTTAACTGACAAAAATAATGTTTTGAAATATATATATTGTGACATGGCTAAATCAAGCTAATTAACATGTGTATTATCTCATAGTTATTTTTTCGTTTTGTGGTGCGAACCAGCTAAAGTCTACTTTTTAAGCATTTTTCAAGAATACAATATATTTTTATCAACTATAATTACCATATTATATAGTAGATCTTTTTAATTTATTCCTCCTATCTAACTTAAATTTTGTATTCTTTGCCCAACATCTCCCCAAATACCCCACCACCACCACCACCACCCAGCCCCAGGTAGCCACCATTTTGCTCTCCACGTCTATGAATTCAACTTCTTTAAGATTCCATATATAAGAGAGATTATGTGGGGTTTCTCTTTCTGTGCCTGACATCAATTAGCATAATGTCCTCCACATTCATCCATGTTGCTGTAAATAACATTATTTCCTTCTTTCGTAAAGCCGAATCGTATTTCATTGAATATACATATAGCATTGTCTTTATGCATTCATTCATGGATACTTAGGTGGATTTGAAATCTTCACTATTATAAATAATGCTGTAATAAACATGGGAGTCCAGATATCTCAACATACTGATTTCATTTCCTTTGAATATATACCCAGTGGTGGGATTGCTGGATCACGTGGTAGTTCTATTTTTAATTTTTGAGGAACCACAATACTATTTTCCACAATAGCTGTACTATTCACATTCCCACCAACAGTGTACCAAGGTCCCTTTTGTCCATATCTTCTCCAACACTTAAAATCCTTTTTACAATAGCCGTTCTAACAGGTATGAGGTGCTATCTCATTGCGGTTTTTATTTGCATTTCCCTGATGATCCGTATGTTACACATTTTTTCATATATTTATTGGCCATTTGTATGTTTATTTGTATGTTCTTTTGAGAAATGTCTATTCAGGTCCTTTGGACATATTTTATTCAAATTAATAGTTTTCTTGTTATTGAGTTGGATTCCTTATATATTGTGGATAATGACCCTTTTTGAGATGTAAGGTTTGTCGATATTTTCTCCCATTCCATACAACGTCTTTCTCTTTATAAATCCTTACCATTATAGGCTTTTAAAAAATCTCAAAACTCACCTCTTCCAGAGAGAGAAGGCATCCTAGATTAATAACATCTGTCTCAGGCACTTTTATTCTTCCTTTACTCTGATTCCTCAACACTTCTGTATCAGTGTGAATCGGCTTTTAAATCCCCCGTGGCATCTGCCACCAAGGCCAGTGAGGTAGAATACGGGAGGCAATTAACCGGAAGTCAATACAGATGAACTAAGCATTTGCTATGTTTAGCTATCCAGCCAATATCAGTTTCTTTGGTGCCATACAGGATCTAAGTGACGTGCTCTCCCAGCTTCATCTGCCCTCTCTTCACTTCGCCCTCGGCTGCTCACCTCCCTCTGGCTGATGGGTCGGGCTCGCTCTCTCTCACGTTCACAGCGGCAGGAGCTACCTCAGCTCTGCACTCCAATCCCATGCAACTGGCACATAGGAGACTCTGGGTTCGATCCAAGGGAGCACCTTGCTGCGGGTATAGGATCTGGCTTCCCCGGCAGCTGACCAGAGGGGCCTGCTAACACAGTCTGGACACAGGGACCTGAGACACAATGAAGTAACCTTGGTCAATCAGAGATAAGAGGATCTGCAAGATCAACTTTTTTGCCCTTCCTTCTTGTGAAAAACTGTTGCAAGGGCAGTGGTTCTGAAGACCTGTCTGCAAGACCATGCATGCCACAGAGCAACTAGCTGTGTTTTCTGGAGAAGCTGTGGACAGCACGGTGATACACCATCCTCTGTGTCCCCGGCTGCCTCACTATTCTGGTCCTGCAATTGTACCTCCTCATAAAGCCTCCTCATGTGAATTTTGCCTCAGGCTCTGTTTTCTAGGGAACCCAGGCTAAGACAGACTTACTATCTAATCAGCATAACACATTAGATTAGCCCTAAGAAAGGGTGCAAAAGACGTGTCAAAGAAAACCGATCATGTCTATTACAACTTCGATGTTTTGAGGCAAGGCATCCAGTAACGTAACAGTAAGTGAAAAACATAAAATAAGGGAATAAACGCGTGATTACAATAAGAGGGTAAATTGTACAGAGATTTGGGAACTAGAGACCAATGTGATGCTACTCTGTACAGCACACAATAAATACTAACGGTATTTACAGAAACAAGGAAAACCATGAGATCTCTCCACCGCAGATTGCTAGGGACGAGGGAGAAGGGGGAGACTGCTGGGAGGGTGTTCCCGGGAGAAGGCACCTCCTCAGGGCCAACACAGCAGGGGTGCTAGGGAGAAGGTAGCACCCGGAGGTGGGGTCTCTGGCCCAAGCAGTGGGGCCTGCGTGGGAGCAGCAGGGCAGATCCAGGGCAGATCTGCAGACATGGCAGATGGTTTCGAGGTGACAGGCAATCCCCACTCTCTGTACTCCTGTAGGAGAGATGAAATATACACTCCATTTCTCAGAGAGCTAAAGTGTGTGTATAACACTCCCAGTTTCTCCTCTCTCCTGCCATCCCATATGAAAGCCACCAGCACCAACATCTGGGAGAAAAAAACTATGTTTTCTTGGCCCTGACCTCTCGGGTCTCTCCTGTGTATGAGCTCGCTGACAACCAGGTACCTTTGCTGGTCAGGCTCTGCCTGTGTGAGCAGCGGCTCACAGCAGTGGGACCTGGGAGGGGAAAATGCCCAATGTGGGAGAAGCACCAGGGAGCCTTGTGGCCAAACATCGAATCCCTTCCCCATTCAGTCTTAACTGTGACCGAGCTGCCATCTCTCCTTCCACCTGTTTTTTTTGTGTGTGTGTCATATTTCTCACTTGGTGAAAACTTGGGAGGCAGGACAAGAATCTTATTTAATGACTTCCTAAAAGGTCAAAAGGGACTTAGAACTGATGCCGTGAGAAATGGGCAAGGCAGGAAAGACACATAGTGAAAAGAGATAATAAATGCGCCTTGATTAAGTGGTTGCCTGACATCTTAATTTCTGCCCATAAAAAGGAGAAGAGAGGGCTCTGAGGTTTCCAGGAGGTTCCTCTTGTGGTTCTGTTCACCCTCAAGCATTTTTCATAGTGGCCTCTCTGGCTATATTTCTGCCACGAAGTTTCCTTTTCCTCTGAGAGATGTTACTATCATTCCATTTGCTTTCTCTACTCCAGAAGGATGGCTCTTCCATGACAGGACGGGGCCAGCCATTCACGTGAGCTCATCCCTCCACCCTGGTGTGACCAAGATACTCATCTTCATCCAGCAAGAATAACTGCAGGGGATTTGAAGGCCACATTCAGTTTAAATAAAACTGCAGATGCAATTCCAAGAATAGGATAACAGAAAGATAGCACATTTCTTTTATAGTTCCATAGTGTCTATTTTAATCAGTATTTTACAGATGTTGTGAGACATTCCAGGAAAATTGACATGGTTGACAATGCTAGACAGGGGTGCCTCATGGGGGAAAAAGAAGAAAAGATTAAACCACAGGCAAGCAGCAAAGGAACCTGCTCTGTCAGAACTATGCTTTGTCATTATTGCTGAGATCAGAGAGATGTTTCTATGGTAGCAGGCAACACGTTCTGGCCAGAACGCAATCATGTAGGGATTTTTTTTTCTTTCATTTTATGTCTAATTGCTTACTATTTTTGGAAAGAAACAAACAATAATATAAAAATCTTCCTTAACTAGACAGATTAATACCCTCAAGGAAAATCTTGGCTTTTTACAATATGCTTTTTAAGATTTGAATTTCATGTCTGGATAGTTGAAGGCATAGAAACTCCTTTAATAAGGCAGAAGGGAATCAGTAAAAAGGAAAGGAAACTCAAATGAAATTTCAGTCACTGCAGAGCTAGTCTACATTCTGTTAATTACTAATGTCATTCATAATTAAAGGAGGCTCCTGGTGGATCTTATGAGCCCTGCTAGCAAACAGCACTGACTGTTGTGACCCAGTGAAAGAAGTTGTGCTGTATGACAGTTCCTCCCCACTTCAGCGCCACTGTTCATTTCCTCAACATCAAACTGACATTACAAACACATGTTCTCCAGAGAAAGCCTAAGTTTTAAAACCTCATGTTTCAGATGCTGCTATTGTTGTCATTAGCCATTTACTTCAATGTTTCCCATCTTCCCTGAAAGAGCAATTGACTGAGTGCCTCCTGATTTTCAGCTTTTGCAACACAACGTGCTTTCCACAACTTGATCAAATGACACTCGTGCTTCTAAGGCTCCTACAAGCTAACAGGCAACAGTAGTAAAGCCTATTATAATTACTATGGAGATGTCTTATTTGGTTCTGTGCTGTTAAATGTGGTAACAGAAAACCTGAGACTGGGTAACTTATAATGAGCAGAAACTTACTGGCTCACGGTTCTGGAGGCTGGGAAGTTCAACATCAAGGTACTGCTACCTGTTGAGGGCCTTCTTGCTTTCCCATTACAGATGGACCAAAAAGGGCAAGAGAGAGATGGGAAAGGGCAACACACACATTTTTTTTTTTTTGGCAATTTTTGGCTGGGGCAGGGCTTGAACCCACCACCTCCGGCATATAGGGCTGGCACCCTACTCCTCTGAGCCACAGGCACTGCTCCCAAACACCTTTTTATAAAAGCACCAATCCCACCCCCAAGGGTGGAGGCCTCATGGCCTAATCACCTCTCAAAGGTCCCAGTTCTTAATAGTGTTACAATAATGGCAATTAGATTTCAACACTAGTTTTGGAGGGGGCAAACATTCAAATCATACTAGGAAAAAAGAGACAATTTTCTGGTCACCAAGGTAAATATTCTAGCAATTCAACGGCAAGTTCCTGTCATAATCACCTATAGATTTTTTTTTCAATTCAGATGTCCATAACTCAACTTCCAAATCTCTGGGCACTAGGTAAATAGCTCTTTTCTTTCTTGCTTTTTTAATTCTTTTTTTTTTTTTTTTTTTTTTTTTGAGACAGAGTCTTACTTTGTCACTCTTGGCACAGTGCTGTGGCATCAAAGCTCACAGCAACCTCAAACTCTTGGGCTTAAGCAATTCTCTTGCCTCAGCCTACCAAGTGACTGGGACTACAGGCACCTGCCACAATGCCCGGCTATTTTTAGAGACAAGGTCTCGCTCTAGTTAAGGCTGGTCTCGAACCTGTGGCTCAGGCAATCTACTCGCCCAGCCTCCCAGAGTGCTAGGATTACAGACATGAGCCACCATGCCCAACATTCTTGCATTTTTTAAATTGTTACAGAGATGACATTAGTGTGCAGGCCTTGTTAACCACCACTAGCTGACTGCCACTCCCTACCCATTTTTTTGATTGAATGGCAGCCCTGAAGCTACACTGACTTTCCAACAATGTGCATATGACGTGGGCAGCAATTCTCAGTGTCACACACCAACTTGTAACCTGTTAGCCTTTTAGCACTGAAGGTTGCTGTCACACTGGGCTGATGGGATCCACAAAGGAAATAAAACCAAAAGCTCCTTTCCACTTACATCATGTCCACAGAAGCTGTACCTGTGACACACAGAACAAGACATGGGAGAGGCGTGGGCCCCCAAATCCTGGAGAGCTGCAGCTACCAGAGATCTGTACTTCTTTAGTCTACCCTACAGGTCAGGGCCAGTGCAAAATGACTTGCTGACTTGAATTTCTAAGGAGAGATTCTCTCACCACGCAGATGATGTCTGTGTTTCCATGCAGCACACAGAGTCAAGCAGCTTTTGAGAAGAAAGATAAGTCTGTTCACAGAACACATGTAGATGAGCTTCTCTGATTGCTACTGGGAACTTAGGGCAAATGTTTACTGAAGCCCATAATAATATATGAGACAAATGATGGAGTTCCAGGAAGTGGTCAACACCACTGGCCTGACCAGGCCCTGGCTGGGATGAGAGATTTCTATTGTCGGGTACATATCTGGGGGGTGTGTGTATAAATATATTCACCCATAGAAAGCACTTACTGAGCACTTAGAAAATCCACCACCATCTTCATTTTCAAGTTATGATGAAGGTCAATACTTAACTTGATTGATCTAAATTGTTTAACATAATTTAAACATCTTAATATTTAGTAAGTTTCGCCTGTACCCTTCTAAGATGCATCGTAGGTGTGGCCCCACTAATTACCCTCCCTCCACCCATCCTCGCCCCTCCCCTCCCCTCCCTTGCAGAATACAAATGTCTTCATACAATAACTAAGAAAATGCCATGAAGGCTATGTTAAACAATTTGAAGACAATGTTTCAGATTGTATATGAAACCCCTTGCACATTGTACCCCTTGATTGTACTAATGTACTCAGCTATGATTCAATAATAATAAAAAAAAAATCTTAATATAACTGTGTTGGTTTCATTTGGGCTTATTTTCCAGCATGGAATATTTGACCATTAGCGTAGAGGCTTTTGAATATGACACAAGTTAACACGTCTAATAAATTCGGGGCAAGCAAATATTACAAAAAAAAAAATTCTGCTCTGAATTTGAAAACTCAAGAGTTTTTCTGGGGGTAATTTTTTTTCCTACCCATAACTTCAAAAAATATGTTTCAGCTTTTTTGATGATGAGAGGCACTAATAGGATTATGCACCCTTAATTAGATTCATCAAAAAAAAAACAAAAAACAAAAAACTGCTGTGTGTCTCTTCCGGTTGCGCTTCTCCTATGGATTTCTGTTCATCCCTCTGTGATTCGTGCTTCATCTTTTCTTTGAGTAAAAGGACCGCCCTCATCACCAGAACTGTTCTTAAAAGATAACGTTAGTCATTGTGTTCCTATAATATGCTTCTCATCTGGCAGTTAATTTCCCCTGAGGGTACTGCAGCCGTTTTATTTTCAGATAATCTCCAATTAGCTTCTCCTCCTCATTATTCTGACCAGCTCACTTCCATAATTGTCTCAGTACATCCTCCTCCTTGTAACACATTTTTTACATCTCAGCAAAGGTACATGATTTACATGGCTTTTCCTTTAACCTCTTTTCTCGTTCACCTTCTTACCAGAGATTTTAGAATATCCAAAATACAAAATAAAGTAAAACAGCCTGTTCCCTCGCATGTTGCTCTTGCCATATGAGCTCCCTTAGTGTTCAGTCCTTTTCTTCATGCGTCAGGCAGAGTAGCTCAAGGTATACATTCCACATGGTGCTTGTAAACAAGACATACCCAGACGCTGAAGAGCAGAAGCTCACCCAAGTGCTGCCCTTGCCCTCCAGAAACACTTACGACTTCCTTCCATGTCAACAAATACCCACTGGACACCCCTTTTCAATCCTTCGTCTCAGATTTAGAATTCTGTATGTCAAAATTAGAGATAGCTTAAACCATTGCAGGTAAATGATTTAAAGTTGTGCTAAGAGATTAAAGTTGGCGGCTCGGCGCCTGTGGCTCAACGGGCTAAGGCATCAGCCACGTACACCTGAGCTGGTGGGTTCGAATCCAGCCCGGGCCCACCAAACAACAATGACGGGTGCAACCCAAAAATGGCCGGGTGTTGTGGTGGGCACCTGTAATCCCAGCAACTTGGGAGGCAGAGGCAAGAGACTCGCTTGAGCCCAGGAACTGGAGATTGCTGTGAGCTGTGATGCCACAGCACTCTATCCAAGGTGACAGCTTGAGGCTCGGTCTCAAAAACAACAACAACAAAAAAAGAGATTGAAGTTGGATTCTTTGTTGAGAATAGGTTTTGATATGGGGACAGGGGTATCCAGGGGGTATTGAGTTCCTCCAGTAGCTCCTCACAAAAGAGAAAAGACTGTATGTACAAAGTAGAAATGGAGGCCATGGATATGCTTCATTTTGTTTTGCATTTTTATGTACGACAGAACCATCTTCTAGTTATTCAGCAGCAGAACAAAAAGACTGATACTGAAAATATCTATACAATGCTTTAGTTCTAGCATTTGTGTGTGTGTGTTGAGGGGGTACTTTTAAATCACAGGAATTTGAATCTACAAATATATATACAAAAAGCGTATCCCTTCAGAACATCTGTGCCAGATTGAGGAATTTGAGAAAGAGAGAAGAATTGGACTGAACGTATTAGTCTTATCTCTGTTTGGCCTCAATCAATACTTACCTCCTCCATCAATCATCATAATTACCTACTTCAGTAGGTATGGCTGCAAAGATTCTGCTTTCTGGATATATACAAAAGAAATCTTTACAGACCCTCAATGTGTGATGAGCATCTCCTTTACGTATCTCTACTTCTGAGAGGATGCTACCTCCAAAAAATAAGCAATACTTTGCTAAAAATTAGAAAAAAATCTAAGTGTTTTACATGAATGCAAAGCCCTTATCAATATATGAATTGCTTTTAAAGTCTATAAGTAGACATATTTTTTCTTAGCCACAAATTTTAAGGAAATCCTGGACTTTCTCATCCATCTAGAAAGATATGAACTCCCTAGTTCACATACCATTGCCCATCTCCACTGGTACCTCCTGCCCACTTGAGTTACACTTGTTCTGTGTGAATTTATGTTGTTGTTTGACACTTTTAGGATCTGTGGCTCCTCTCCCCAACTATTCCATTGGCTTCCTTACTTAGGTTTTCCTGAATCTTCCATAGCCCAATGTAGAAACCCAATTAATGCTTGGACAACTTAGATGAATCCACACCATTAATTTTATCCTCTCTTCATAGCATGACACTGTCTCAGAGCTCTCTAAGGAAGTATTTTTCAGGATCTTCTTTGTGTGTGTTGTATGTATGGGTGTTTGTGTGTGTGAAAGAGAGAAAAAGAGAAGTATAGAACAGGAAGAAATTATTTTTAATAAATACACCTTTAATTCAGTGAGAGCATGCTTGCCTGAAAAGGTGCCTGCTGACTAAAGGTTAATGAAAACCACAACTGTTTGAAAGCAAAGACTTAACTTCATTCTCCCACATACCCCCAAATAGCATGTACAGAAAAGCAACCCTAGACGGTTAAGAAGGATTCATTATGTCTCTGCTATGAGCTCAACATTATGACAGGTGTTGGAAAAAAATGTATATGAGCAAGCATGTGTGTCTATGTGTGTATAAAATATGTACAAACCAAAATAAAAAATAATAATCTCATGTTAGATGGAGTAGAACAGACTGAAAGCATCATTAGAGAAATTAGTATGAAAGAGTTAAGGGAAAAATTCATGTGAGCTAGATGTTAGCATATTCTGATTTAATTTGCAAATACTCATCTTTGACATGTTTGCTAAGGTATTGCCTATAATATCATAGCCTTTTATTTAGATTTATACTTCTCACAATCATATATTCAAATATTTGCAATTATTCCATAATATAGACCATTGAAATTTTGTTTAGAATATACAAAACCAAGTCTCCCTTAATGAGAAATATTAATTAATACCTGTAAATACCAGGTTTTCTGAAAATAGACTGAGATAAAGAATACGAAAGTATTTTGTAAAAGGAACATCCCTATTCATGAGGTAGGTACTACAATCATTATTACTATCGTCATCTTAGTGATAAAATTACTTGGGGAAAAAACAGAACACAAAGTTAAGGTCCGATAAGACCTCAATTCTGTTTGTTTGTTAAATAAAAGAGGTAGGCATCGTTTCCTCCGTGTTCCAGATTGGGCACAGAAGCTATTCAACCCGCAGCTCAAGGAAAATCACTGACAGAGGAAATCATTTTGCTCTTCAGTCATTTTGCTTTTCTGACCAATCTTCCCGGCTTATCTTGAGAACTGTGCGGTTTCAGCTACTGTTGAAATCTTAGACGTCTACAGAGACTTCTGACCTGCCCTGAGCAGATTAATGACACATTTAATCACAGTCTAACCGCAGGCAGAAGATCTGCCTCGCCGAATGGCGGCAGCCCCTTCCACTACAAGGGAGGAATGTTCACGACATGCCATTTAAAGCGGACCATGGGAAGTAGGGTCTATGGGAAGTGGGGATTCCAACCTCCCCCACGACGCTGTGACATTTCATAAAGAACACCTCCTCCAAGAGCCATCTTGCAAGTTCTCAGGTCAGAATGTTTCAAATAAATTATATCACCACTTAAAGTTCTAAGTTCAAAATGTTATGTTACAATAGCTAATATTTATTTAGTTGCTCTCTGCCAGGCATACAGTAAGTACTTTACATGTGTGATTTCATAAACTGTTTTGGAAAGTGGGGCAATGATTGCTTCCACCCATTTTTACATGTTAAAAAAAAATCAGTGCTCAGGCTGGGTGCAGTGGCTCACATTTATAAACCTAGCACTCTGAGAGGCCAAGGCAGGTAAATTGATTGAGCTAAAGAGTTCGGGACCAGCCCGAGCAAGAATGAGACCCCATCTGTATTAAAAATAAGAAAACTGGGGCAGGAGGATCTCTTGAGCCTAGGAGTTCAAGGTTACTGTGAGCTATGATGATACCATGGCACTCTAGCCAGGGCCACAGAGTTAGACTCTGTCTCAAAAACAGAACAGAACAGAATAAAAAAACCCAAACAAAACAATGCTCAGAGAAACTAAGTAACTTGCTTAAGGAGACCCAGCTCAGTAACTCACTGGATACTTACTATATCCCTCTGGACAAACTCGTGAAATCTGTCAAACATGCTGAGAAGCAAGATGAAACACATCACCCAGCTTTGACACAAATACACTTACAATGAAGGATCATGCTTTTTATAAAAATACATGTTAAAATATAATGGGGTTTCTCAATTCAAAAGCAATGGAAAAAAGGAAGATGAGGACAGAAGTGAATCCACATCCCATAACGTTCCTTTTTTTCTTTCTTTTTTTTTTTAATAGCCTTACAGGTGAGCAGACATAAAAAAAAGTTCTAATGAGCTTAGTGCCAGGCATTGAGAAGGTGTTTAACGAGAGTTCATTGAACACCAGTATTTTCCTACCTAATTATATAAAAGGCCAGCATAGATCATGTGTATAAACTCTGACTCCCCAGTGAGAAGCAGTATAGGATTGTTCTGCAAGTGAAAGAGCTTTCCCTTCCCACCAGCCCCAGGTCCTGCCCGCTCCCTGGCTGCAGTAGATGGTCCACTCATTTCAGTCCCTGTGTTGGCCTCCAACAGCCAAGAGAAGACACCATTGCAGAGGCTGAGTGCAGGGAGAGCAGCCTTGGTCCTGCCCAGGGCAATTGGAGCAGGACGTTCAAAGAATTTAAGACTGTGGTTACCTCTGAGAGGAGAGGGGAACAGATGTGGGGATGGGATTTCAACGATTTTGGTGATATTCTGTGTCTTCAGCTGGGGTTTTCAGTTCATTATGTCATTCTCTATCATCTTTTCAGATGTATGAAATGATGAAACATACACATAATACAAAGAACTGAGGTAGCTGAGGGGAGAAAGGGCAGTGAGTCAGGGAAGCAAATGAAAACATGAGAAAGATGAACGGTCAGAAGGAAGAGAAAGCGACGGAGGAAAAGTTGGGTGGGTTGGATAGGAAGGGAGGCTGAGGGAAGAACACAGCCTGCAGCAGAGATCTCTTAACAAAAGGGGAGGAAATGACCCAAATCAGAAAGGAAAAGATTTTGACATACAATGAGGAAATTGTGAGAGAATGATGTGATCAAAACAAAATAATTTCAAATGTGACTACATCCTTTGACCTTGCTCAAAGAGAACTTCACCAAAAAGTGAACAAGAACATTTTGATTGATGGGGATCCCAAAAAAGTCCAATGGCATGTCAGGCATTGTGGGAGTCTATATTCCAGATAACAGACATTAACACTTCAAGCTCTCAACTTCATTTTTGGTGGGAATCTTGAAAAAGCATATTATACTTCCTGGCCTTCCTAAATAGGATCTGACCTTGTCTTGACACTCAGAGTCCTCACCAAGAACATGAGTGACACACACAGGGGTGACTGCTCTGGGAGGGGGGGGAAGGGTCTGAAGTCGTTCACTTTGCACTAGGCTAGAGTGGGAAAGACCAGAGAACAAAACTCTTAGCTGCAGGGGAGACAAATAACTGACCTGTGTTGACATCAGAGAGTTGCAATCTCCTTTCTGGAAGTTGATCTTTAACTTTTGCCCCACTGAACATAGTGACAAATCCAACATCTAAATCTACTGCTGTCACCACCTTCTCCCTTCCTTCCAAGAGGACAGCACATACTCTAAATGTTCCCCTGGACAGTTGGTCTGATTATCAATCACACTCACCTCTTTGAGCTCATCAGCCTTGAACTCATGAACTCATATAAAAAAAAAAGAAACATTATCCCTTCAAAGCCACAAACACCCAATTTAGCCCAGTGTTGAGTGACTGGTAGGTAAGGGAATATCAAATTTCCTAACAGGAGTAGAGCATCAAAGGGTGCCGGCCAGAGGAGAGTGAACTGGAAAATGCCTCTTTGGTTCCCAATGGCCTTCCCACAGAAACAACCAAGATGGTGGCCACTTGAAAACACTGCATTTGCTGTGGCTTCCTGGAAGCCCTTAAGTGGGAGAGGTCAGTCCTAGTTACAACTGGCATCTCAAACTGGCAATTGCAGTGCATCAAATAATCACTTTAATAAAAGGATATGTTGTCTATCAGGTGAGAAAACTAAGATGTGTGGAAGCAGAAAGGGGCCCTTTACACAGTATGTTAAAAACATATCATTTCAAGACTTCACAGTTTTGTCAGTGGGGTTTACACTATTCTTGATTTTAAAAAATAAATGAGTGCAATAATTCTCAAAGGTGCCCGAATGAATAGACATGTTAGTGAAACTGAACATGATTTATTTCATCATAAAAATATCAGGGAGAAAAAAATCTACTGACAAGTGATTCTTCTCTGAAACACATAATTATTAAATTCCAAATCTGTATATGATATTTTAATAACAATCAGACAATACATCATCAAGTCTAATGTATAATATAGTATATTCCAGTGTGCATAATGTACTGCATTAGTGTAATAGTTTTTTAATCCACAGCCTTTCTCAATCAAGGTTCTATTTATTTTGGAGAGAATTAGGTTCTAGAGAAAATTGTTTGCATAATTATTTTCTCAGCTCTCAAGGATGGTACATAGTGCATAGATGATCAGCTAATTTATTGCTTTCAATTAGTGCCTTAGGATATTAGAATTTGATAATTCCCCTCCTTTAATTTTATGGAAATTTTTTACAAGCACATGCGCAGGAGCAATTTTCTGGGGTAAGACATGATAGCTTTCATTCAATTTTGTGAAAGATTATGACCCAAAGGTTAAGAACCACTATGCTAGAATATAAGTAAGATTATAAGAAAATATGATATTTATAAGTCAAAGAAATGAAACATTAAAAGATAAAGTTGTAGTTTCCCAATGTTTATTTCATATATGGTAGACTTCTATAACTTGACCACTCAAGGAATTATAACAAACTGGTCGACATACAGAGATGGTCAACAAGGCACTGGGCGTCCTGCACCAATACATACATGTGGTGCACATCTGGTCAGTGGAGGGAGGAGGTCAACTATGGAGATTCCACTGTATATTCAATCAGTGAGTTTTATTCGTGGTGGTTTGGGAACACTTTCAGGTTCAAATTTATAATGTGTCCACTATCCTCACAATCTATTATGTGAGTCTGTCAAGATATAGAAATGTATCCCCAAAATTCTGCTGCCTCAAGTAATTGCCACTGATCTTATAGTTCTCACATATATTTAAAACATACACTCAAAGTCCTAATAGATCCACACTCAAAGGTATAAAATGAAACACAAAATAGTAGCCACCCAAATGTATAAAATGACCACACCGGCCTGTTCAGTTCTACTGACTATATTGGCAAATCACAGGTTCTTCTCATTACCATGGCAGATTAAATTCAGCATTGACACTGTCCGTCGTCTGGATGCACCGTGAACAGAAATGGCTGGAGAGCATGCACTCCGGCCATCAGGGAGAAGTGCAATTAGTCAGGAAAGCCTTGACCTCCCTCAGCAGGACTGAGGAAGCAAAGCTCTGGGGTCCCCCACTCCCACCACTGCCCCCGGCTTTCTTTAGAATCTTGAGCAGCTGGCCTAAACTGCTGTTTTATTTATGAGGAAGACATTTTTAAGTAGGATGACTAATGTATTTGTTATTTTAAGAAATGAATTCAAATTTTCAAGATGGTACAGTAGATGACTCTAGCATCTCTGAAGCAGAACAGAGGATGTTTCTGTGACTAAAAAGTTAGGTGCATCTCTAGCATCAGAACTAGACATAAAGAAGAATGTGATTGCATTTCTAATTTAAATTCCATTTAGGAGCTGAGTCCACACAACTCTTTTCCATATTATATTCTCTTACAGATGTCTGTGCTCCTCTCTCCCTCAAAAGTCTAGATTTTACACACCTTTGCCATTACTATGCCCACAAAGCTTAAACAGAGGGAGTGCTTGATACTTTTTCCCCTTTAATTGTACAAAATAACTACTTAAACAATGCCTTAGAGTCCCTAAGGCATTCAAATGCATGATGCCCAGAGAGAAAGACCATTTTACTCTGCCCAGATGAAGCCTGCACTATTTTTCTTTCTCTGAGAAGAAGCCTCGTTCTAGGTGGCCCTGAAGGAAGACCACTCACTTGTGAAACAAGGAAGGCCATGCTGGGATAGCCAGCCAGCTATGGTGATCAGATGGGACCCCACCTTCTTTTCGCCATTAGCACATTAAGTCTGCCCATCATTCGCTTGGTCTGAGCAAAGGATACACAAGTACATTTCATTAAGCAAACAGAACATGTATTTACTGCCTTAACACAAAATAAATACTTTGGTATTATCTGTTGTTTTTAAAAAGATCTGTGAGGGTGGCTCCTGTGGCTCAGTGAGCAGGGCGCTGGCCCCATATACCGAAGGTGGCGGGTTCAAGCCCAGCCTCGGCCAAACTGCAAAACAAAAAAATAGCCGTGCCCTGTGGCGGGCGCCTGTAGTCCCAGCTACTAGGGAGGCTGAGGCAAGAGAATCGCTTAAGCCCAAGAGCTGGAGGTTGCTGTGAGCAGTGTGACGCCACGGCACTCTACCCAGGGCGATAAAGTGAGACTCTGTCTCT
>CAUYON010156756.1:0-12826 GCA_963573935.1 Arctocebus calabarensis
ATAAGTGCTTCTGACCTGACGCTGTTCTACCTTTGCCTATTACTGATTACACTAATCAGATTTATGTTTTCCAGAAATGTCATCAAGCCACACGCAATAAAGATGGTTCCAGTCCATGAACCCCTGCATCACTCTCCCTCCACAGAAACCCTAACTGTCCCCTTCTATCATCGCCTGATTCAGCAGGAAGCAGTTAGATCAATACCTTCGCCCTTTTCCCTAACAGCAGTTAGAGTGTCTACTCAGAGAGGGAGAATTGATGCAGGACATTTGGCGCCCTGGTCAGCTCAGCGAAGCTGGCGGACCTGCTGTCTTCTCCTTGGTGGTGTCGGTGATGTGGCAGCCAGCTGAAGAGCCAGTGGGCTGGATGACAGGCAAGGAGGGGGACCTCCAACCCCCACCAGAGGCTCCAATAGCCAAAAATGCTGGACAACTGCCAAGGATACACCTGTGTCTTGGTGTCTCCTTCACTTTACACTTAGGACTAAATGTGGAACCCCCATTTCCTATGTCTAGGTCAATTTCTTGTGAATTTCCTAGACCTCAATTCCATGAATGGACTGTACCCATTCATTGATACATTCATTCACCTTGACCCTGGTGGAAGGAACTGTATTCATTTGTTTCCTGGCCAAGGAACCCATACACCTATATATACCCTGAGACTAAAGGCCTAAAGGAGACAGGGAAAGACCAGGAGAGAAACGGAGAGAGCTTCTCTCTCCCAACTTGAATTCTCTCTCTCTACCAGGAGCTTTAGTGTTTTCTTATTCTTTTCTGTAAATAAATTCTGTCTTACCACTGGGGGGTGGAGGAAAGAAATAATGTGATGAAGAATAATAAAATACATGTATTTTAAAAAAATGGTAACCCAGGTCAACACCCATTGTGATGTCATCCACACTGACCATGTAGTGACTTAATCATGTTATGTCCTGGGATCCAGGCTTCTGGTCAAAAATACTTTGTGGCATATTCTGCTCACTTCAATTGGTGTCCCTCAAGTCTTTGAACCAGGATAGTTTTTAGCCTTCCATCCACAAACAGAGAAGTCATCTTCCATTTGCACCTTATTGATTCTATTGCCAGTTGAGATTCCTAGCACTAGGCTGACACAACTGGTGAGATTTTGTACAGCAATGTGACTCAAGCTGCATCACAGGTGTAATAAATTCATGGAGTTCCTGATGTAGTATGCTATTTGTTTTCTGTGTTTTGTTTTGGTAGAAACAGAGTCTCACTTTATAGACCTTGGAAGAGTGCCATGGCATCACACAGCTCACCGCAACCTCCAACTCCTGGGCTTACATGATTCTCTTGTCTCAGCCACCTGAGTAGCTGGGACTAAAGACACCCACCACAATGCCTGGCTATTTTTTTGTTGCAGTTTGACTGGGGCTTGGTACGAACCCATCACCCTCTGTATATGGGGCCAGTGTCCTACTCACTGAGCCATAGGTGCCACCCTATTTGTTTTTTGTTATTTGTTTTTCATTGAGACAGCATTTCACTTTATCAGGCTCAGTAGAGTGACGTGGCAGCACAGCTCACAATAACCTCCTACTCCTGAGTTTTGGTGATCTTTTTGCCTCTGCCTAGTAGCTGGGACTACCGGCGCCCCCACAGGACTCTGCTATCTTTTCTTGCAGTTTGGCTGGAAGAGGATTAGAACTTACCACCATCATTATATGGGGATGGTGTGCTAAACATTGAGCCACAGGCAATGCCTGTGACACCCTATTTCAAGGACCTGTTTGACACCAACCCCAAAACATTCATTTGAAAGAAGCTTACAAATTTACTATGCCTGGCTACCACTTGAATTTGGTCACAGTTTCACAGGTCTCACACATGTCTACTTTGCTTGAACCATCAAGGTAATTCTGGTCTTTTTAAATGATAAAAATCTTTGTTGGTCAGTTTGTTGGTTCATCTGTGCATGCGTGTGTGTATGGGTGCTTTTGAGGTTCAGCTTAGTATGTGGCACAGGCTAGTTTTTTGTGGCCTCAGCCTAGATCATAGCAACTTCAAACTCCAGGATTCAGGTAATCTTCCAGCCTGAGACTCCCATGTGGCTAGGACTACAAGTGCCTGTCTCAATGCCTAGATGATTTTTCACTTTTACTAGAGACAGTATTTGACTCTTGCTCAGTCTGTTCTGAGCACTCCCTCATTCAAAACTCCACTCAACTTGGCATGCCAGATGGCTAGGATTAAAAGTATGAGCCACCAAGTTTGGACATTTTCTCTGTATTTTTTCCCTCCGTCCATCCCTCTCTTTATGCCTCTGTCACTCTGTCCTTACTTCCTCAGTTCTCTCTCATTGACTTCCTCTATCCATTCTTTTCTTTCCTTCATTGCTTTGTTTCTCTCTCTCTCTCCTCTACACCTTAAGGGAAACTCTCTTGTCACAACAAACAAACCAAGTATACAAGTGATCCCTGAATGTGTATTCTTGAACACTATACTTTAAATGGTTTAATTGTGGACTGTTAAATTATGCATAGAGTTATTTTTTATCTGCAGGCTGTTAACTATGAGAATTTTTTAGAAAAATTATCACCAAATCAAAAGCATGGATCAGCATCACAACTCACACCTATAATCCCAGCAATTTTAGAGGTCAAGGCAGAATGATAACTGAAAGCTAAGCAGTTTCAAACCATACTGAGAAAAATAGTAAGACCCCATCTAAGAAATAAGTGCAATAGTACCCAACAAGTGGTGGCATTGGCTTGTACTCACAGCTGCTATGAAGCATAAACTTCAGGAACATCAGGAACATCACTTGTGGTTAGCAGCTTGCCTTACCTTGAGCTATGATGGTACCAATGTATTTTTGTTATAGAAACTGATTCTCACTTTATTGCCCTTGGTAGCATGCCATGCATCACACAGCTCACAGACAACTACAACTCCTGTGCTTAAGCGATTATCTTGCCTCAGCCTCCAAAGTAGCAGAGACTATAGTTGCCCACCACAATGCCCAACTATATATTTGTTGCAGTTTGGCTAGGGCTGGACTTGTACCCATCACCATCAGTATATTGGGCCATCGCCCTACACACACTGAGCCACAGGCACTGCCCAAGCACTGTATATTTCTGGGGCAAAGAGGTAAATTCAGGGTAAAATCTATAAGAGATATATTGTATCAATGCAGGGAAAGTCTGGTAGTATACAAAATAGTTTACACATATTTCCTAAATGGCATTTATTTCCAGGAATGCTAGTTCATCTCAATATGGGTAATTAAGTATTTTACCTCACCTATGAAGCATATTGAAAGCATATTGAAATACCAATTCTGTGAAAATCTAAGTGGCAGCAACATCAAACTGCGTTGGGGCTAGAACTGAGTTAAACTTCCCAGCTTACCTAAAGCCCTGACATTGCCAGGCTTCAGCTCCCCCTGCTGGCTGGCGGCAGAGTGCAGTGGCCTGGCCAAGGAGACAGATTTCCCTGTGAAACAGGCAGTTGCCAACTCCTGGAGAATCTACTCATTGGAGGGAACCGGCTCACAACCCTGGAGAGTTACCAGTGACTGGATGTGACAGAGGCACAGGTGTGGAAGGAGGCATTGACCTTCCCAGACTAGTTTGCTGTGTTGGTCCTTCTGACTTAACAGAGCACTGGAGTTAGTCATAATCCCGCCAGCAGATTCCTGATATCTAGTAGCTGGAGACCTTTACAACTTTTCATCTTGAGACTGTCTGCAGACTGGGACAATTGATTTGGAACTCTTGACATGGGCCAATCACCTGAGGATCATCCAAGGTGGAACCCTGGTTGTGTTGTTGTGGAAAGGTTTGATTTTCCTTGTGTAGTTGTTGTGCATGTGGGTTTGGCTATCTTAGATTCTGGTATTCCTCCACATCTGAGACTTCAAGCAAGAATTTCTGATTCACTAGGACTGGACAGAAACCACATGAGAACTAGACAGCCAATTAGACCCACCACACCAATCAGGTACCCAGTGTCTCAGGCCAAAGTAATGTGTAGGTTCTTTGCAAAGCTGTAGGTGAAAAGCTGCAGTCACCAGTCCTAGCTCTTGGGAAAAGGGCTGGATAATCACCACTCCAGGAACCTCTAAACCAATTTCATCATATCTGCTCATCTAGACAAATGGTGAAAAATAATCATGGGATGGACTCAGAGGCAAAACTCTGTCAACATGAATAATCAGAGTAGATCAACTCCCCCAAGGAAAAACAAGGTGAACACACCAGAAGATCCCATTCATAAACAAAAGTCTGAGATGTCAGAAATCAAATTCAGAATTTGGATGGAAAACACGATTAACAGAATGGAGTCAAAGTTGAAATTAGAAATTCAAGGAGTATTTCAAAAGTTGTCTCAAGAATTCAATGAATTGAAAGACAAAATCACCAAAGATTTTGACACATTGAGGCAAGAACTTGCAAGCCCTCAAAGATATGAGAAATGCAGTAGAAGTCCTGAGTAAAAGAATGGAGCAGGCAGATAAAAAGATATCTGACATTGAATATAAAGCTTTTGAATTCTCCCAAATGCTCAAAAAGGAAAAGAAGTGGAGAGAAAATAAACTGATCAGTCACTCTGAGATTTCAATTCAAAGAAAACTAATATTTGCCTTATAGGAATTCCTGAAGCCAACAAGGTTCCTTCGAAAATCCCAGATACTATACTTGAAGAGATCATCAAGGAGAACTTCTTAAACATGGCAGGAAATTGAGAAATCCAGATATTAGACAGTTTCAGAACCCCAGCAGGACTCAACTGCAATAAAGTATCTCCAACATTATAATGAACCATGCCAAAGTTAATATGAAGGAGATAATTCTGTAAGCAGCCAGACATGAGAAAATAATAACCTACAAGGGGAGGAATATTACAATGACTACAGATCATTCTGCTGAAACTTTTCAGTCTAGAAGAGTGTGGTCATCAAACTTTAACCTCTTAAAGCAGAATAACTTTCAACCCAGGATTCTGTATCCAGCTAATCTCAGTTTCATTATGATGGAGAAATTAAATACTTTAATGACATTCACATGTGGAAGAAATTTGCCATAACTAAACCATCCCTCTAGGATATTCTCAGACCTATCCTTCATAATGAAACCATAATCCTCTACCACCAAAGTATACTCACTCAGAAACTTTTGATCAAGTTCTAACTTTTACAGTGGATAAAGGATTACAAATTTCCACTGGAATTTTGAAAAAAATCGATACCAAATTTACCACCAGAGTTATGAACATTCCCAATAAATGTGAATGAATTTAATTGTCCTCTAAAGAGACACAAGTTGCCTGACTGGATAGAAAAACTCAGGCCAGATATCTATTGTGTGCAAGAATCTCATCTTGCCTTAAAGCTCAAGAAGGAAAACAATACCCAATGGACTCAATACTAATATGAAACATATATATAAAAAACTACACATCCATGTGAAAGATAAAACACAAATATAGTTTAGCAAGCTGGAGGGAAGTGGAGTGACAGGGGAAGGAGGAGGAGGGATGGTGATTGGCGAGAAGAGGGAGAGCAGTTGACTGGATCTCACCTTATGTGCATAATGTGAGGGTGTTTAGCCAGACCCCTGGGTGAAGGGCTCTACTACAACTTAAACTCTACCTTAAAAATGAAAACTTTGTAACCTAAGTATTTGTACCCCCATATTAATTTGAAATTAATAAAAATAAAAAGGAAAAAAAGATAAATATAGACTCAGCATGAAGGGATGGTCATTTACAATTCAAGCAAATGACAATCAGAAAAAGGCAGGTGTCACAATTTTATTCACAGATACCATGGGATTTAAACCAACAAATGTAAGGAAATATAAGTATGGTCACTTCATATTTGGTAAGTGTAACACTGAATATGATGAGATTTCACTTATAAACATTTATACACCCAACCAGAATGTGCCTTAATTTATAAGAAAGATTCTAAGAGACATGAGCAACTTGATTTCCTCCGGCACCATAACAGTTGGAGATTTTAAGACCTCTTTGGCAGTGTTGGATAGGTCCTCCAGTAAGAAACTAAACAAAGGGCAATGCCTGTGGCTCAGTGGGTAAGGTGATGGCCCCTCATACTGAGGGTGACAAGTTCAAACATGGCCCTGGCCAAATTGCAACAGCAACAAAAAAATAGCCAGGTGCTATGGCGGATGCCTGTAGTTCCAGTGACTTGGGAGAATGAGGCAAGAGAATTGCCTAATTCCAGAATTTGGATATTGCTGTGTGCTGTGTGATGCAATGCCACTCTACTGAGGGTGAAAAAATAACACTCTGTCTCTACAAAAAAAAAAAGGGGGGGGGAACTAAGCAAAGAAATTTTAGACTTAACCTTACCCATTCAACAATAGTATTTGACTATCATCTACAGAACATTTCATCCTAACAAAACTGAATATGCGTTCTTCTCATCAGCCCATGGAACATACTACAAAATTGATCACATATTAGGTTACAAGTCTAACCTCAGCATATTTAAAAGAATAGAAATTATTCCTTGCGTGCTGCCTGTGGCTCAGTGAGTAGGGTGCCAGCCCCATAAACTAAGGGTTTCATACCAGGCCCTTGCTAAGCAGCAACAAAAGTAGCTGGGTGTTGTGGTGGGTACCTGTAGTCCTAGCTACTCAGGAGGCTGAGGGAAAAGAATTGCTTAAGGCCAATGGCTGGAGGTTGCTGTGAACTGTGATGCCATTGCACTCTATCGAGAGTGACAAACTGAGACTCTGTCTCTAAATAATAAATAGAAAAAATTATTCCTTGCAGCTTTTCAGACCATCATGGAATACAAGTTGAATTCAGTAACAACATGAATCTGCATTCTCATATAGAAATATGGAATGTTAACAGCCTTATGCAGAATGATAGCTGGGTCATAGATGAGATTAAAAATAAAATAACCAAAATTTTGGAACAAAACAATAAAGAACACACGAATTACCTGAACCTCTGTGATAGCACTAAGCCAGTCTAACAGGGTAATTTATAGGACTGCAAGTCTTCCTCAAGGGAATGTTATGAGAGGAAGTTAACAACTTAATGGGACTTCTCAAAAAACTAGAAAAGGAGGACCATTCCAGTCCCAAACCCAAAGAAAAAAATAAAAAACCAAAATTAGAGCATAAATAAATGAAATTGAAGAAAAAAAGCATTATAGAACAGATCAATAAATCATACAGTTGGTTTCTTGAAAAGGTCAATAAAATAGAAAAAAGTATGGCAAACCTAACTAGGATAAAAAGAGTAAAATCTCTAATTTCATGAATCAGAAATGATCATGATGAAGTAATAACAGACTCCTTAGAAATTCAAAAAATCCTTAATGAATATTACAAGAACCTCTATTCTCATAAATATGAAAATCTGAAGGAAATAAACCAATACATGGAAGCATGCCACCTTCTAGACACAGCCAGGGAGAGGAAATGTCCAACAGACCTATGGCAAGCAATGAAATAGCAGGAACTATTGAAAATTGCCCCAAAATGAAAATTCTGGGAACAAATGGCTTCACATCAGAATACTACCAAATATTTAAAAAGAAACTACTACTTATATTACTTAACCTTTTCAAAAAATAGAAAAAGAATGAATACTACCCAACACATTCTATGAAGCAAACATCACCTCGATAATCCAAACCAGGAAAAGAACCAATAAGAGAAGAAAATTATAGACCAATATGAATATTGATGTAAAAATATTCAAGAAGATCCTATAAAAAGAATCTAGCAACACATCAAAAAAAAATTTATACACCATGACCAAGTGGGTTTTATTCCAGGGTCTCAAGGCTTGCTCAATATACATAAATCTATACATATAATTCATCATATAAACACTATAAGAAACAAAGACCATGTGAGTCTCTCAATTGATGCAGAAACAGCTTTTGATAATATCCAGCATCTTCATTTTTATTGAGAGTATTCAAATTTAGTTTTATGTATGTATGTATTTATTTATTTATTTTTATTAAATCATAGCCGTGTACATTACTGCAATCAAGGAATAAAATGTTCTGGTTTCATGTACAATCTGAAATATTTTCATCAAACCGTTTAACATAGCCTTCATGGCATTTCTTAGTTATTGCTTGAAGACATTTGTATTGTGTTATTTAGCAAGTTTCACCATACCCTTCTAAGATGCACCATAGGTGTGGCCCCACCAATCACCCAACCTCCCCCTCCCCTCACCTCCCTTGCCCCTTTCTCCATATTCTTGTGCTATAATTGGGTTATAGTGTTCATATGAAAGCTATAAATTAGCTTCATAGTAGGTCTGAGTACGTGGGATACTATTTCTTCCATTCTTGAGATACTTTGCTAAGAAGAATATGTTCCAGCTCCATCCATATAAACATGAAAGAGGTAAAGCATGTTTTCATGATCAGAACACTTAAGAAAATAGGTAGAAAGCGCCGCCTATGACTTAAAGGCTTAGGGAACTGGTCCCATATACCAGAGGTGGTGGGTTCAAACCTGGCCCTGACCAAAAACTACACAAAAAAAAAGAAAAGAAAAGAAAAGAAAAGAAAATACATACAGAAGGGACATTCATTTCTTATACTGATAGAGGTCACCTATAGCAAGCCCACTGGCAATATCACATTGAATAGAGTTAAGCTGAAATAATTTCCACTCAGATCAGGAACAAGGAAAGTTTCCCATTGTCTCCACTGCTTTTTAACATTGTAATGGAAGTCTTAGTTATCACCATCAGGCAAGAAAAGGCGATCAAGTTTACTCATATAGGGTCAGAGGAGATCAAACTTGCACTCTTCGCAGATGATAGGATTGTATACGTGGAAAACCCCAGAGATTCAACTACAAAACTATAAGAGGTGATCAAGGAATAGAGCAGCATCTCAGATTATAAAATCAATGAGCACAAATCTATAGTCTCTATATATACCAACAATAGTCAAACTGAAATACAAGGACTCTATTCCTTTTACAGGAGTGCCAAAGAAGATGAAATATTTGTGAGTTTAACTAACAAACAATGTAGAAGATCCCTATAAAGAAAACTATGGAACTCTAAGAAAAGAAATATCTGAAGACATTAACAAATGGAAAATATAACATACTCATTGCTTGGAAGAATCAACATTGTCAAAATGTCCATACTACCCAAAGCAATATACAATTTTAATGCAATCCCTATTATAGCACCACTCTCGTACTTTAAAGATCTCAAAAAATAATACTTTGTTTTATACAGAAACACAAAAATCCTTAAATACCCAAGACATTACTCAGAAATAAAAACAAATCAGGAGGAATCATACTACCACACCTCAGACCGTGCCATTAATCAATAGTGATCAAAACAGCATGGTACTAGCACAAAAATAGAAAGGTAGATGTATGGAACAGAGTAGAGAACCAAGAGGGGAACCCACTTACTTATCATCATTTGATCTTTAATAAGCCAGTTAAAAATATTCCATGGGGAAAAGACTCCTTATTTAACAAATGGTGCTGTGTGAACTGGCCGGTGACTTGTAGAAGACAGAAACTGTACCCACACATTCACTATTAATTAAGATAGTCTCCCACTGTATTAAAGATTTAAACTTAAGGAATGAAACTATAAAAATACTAGAAGAAATTCCAGGGGAAAAACTTCAACAAATCAGCCTAGGCAAACATTTTACAAGAAGGAACCCCAGGAAATTGAAGGAACATCAAAAATACACTACTGGAATCGGTTCAAACTAAAAAGCTTCTGCAAAATCAAGAACATAGTAAGTAAAGAAAGCAGACAGTCCTCAAAATTGGGGAAGATATTTGCAGGTTATGTCTCTGACAAAAGTTTAATAACCAGAATCCACAGAGAACTCAAACGTATTAGCAAGAAAAGAACAAATGATCTCCTGTCAGTGTGGGCAAGCGACTTGAAGAGAAACTTCTCTGAAGAAGACAGGTGCATGGCTTACAGACACATGTAAAAATGATCTTCATCTTTAATAATCAGAGAAATGCAAATCAAAACCTGATATTAACTAACTCCAGTAAAATTAGTCCACATCACAAAATCTCAAAACCATAGATGTTGGCATGGATGTGGGAAAAAAAGGGAACACTTTCTCACTGCTGGTGAGAATGCAAATTAATATGTTCCTCTTGAAAAGATGTTTGGAGATCACCTAGGGATCCAAACATAGACCTGACATTTGATCATTCAATTCCTCTATTAAGTATAAATATGCAGAAGACCAAAATTCATATTATAATAAACATATTTGCACAAGACTGTTTATTACAACCCAATTCATAATTGTTAAGTCATGGAAGAAACACAAGTGTCCATCAACCCGTGAATGAGTTAATAAATTGTGGTATATGTACACTATGGAATATTATACAGCCTTAAAAATGGACACTTTACCTATTTCATGTTTACATGGATGGAGCTGGAACATTTTCTGTGGAGTAGCTGGAACTGAAGGCAAGGGACATAACACTTGACTACCTTTTCAATTTTGGTGGAAACTGTTGGGAAATTGGGACTTAGGGTGTCTTTCAGTTGCTAAACTTCATCTTCAACATGTGAGCTCAGGGGATCAGCCCATCTTGGCCTCCCACAGCATCAAAATACAGTAGTCATGTGTGGCAAAAGACATTGAACTCTAATTAAGAATTGACCTCATCAGGGGCTTTGAGGAGTGTAATTGAATCCTCAGGTCCCGGTGATAAACAGGGATTATGTCAGGACTGTTTTGAATATCCCTGGTGGCCGATATCACCACAAGTATGCACAGATCTCTTTTTTGCAAATCAGGTTTCATTATTGACTGTGTATTGAATGTGTGGCTCAACAAAACTCTTTTACTTTCTCTGTGGCAAGAAGCCAAATTTTGGACGCACCTGACAAAGACTTCAAGAATGTTGGAACTTTCCAGATAGGCTGATATTTCCCATGATCATCATAAATAACTGCATGTATCAAATACACTCCTGGACACATTGTCTAACTAGATTTAGAGAGAATACATTCAATGAGATACCAACTGTCCAAATTAAGCCTATTCTAGAGAAAGAAGTAAAACATCACTAAAAGTACAAGTAAGAATTTTGTGACATACCTGTCAGGTATGTAAAATCACTGTCTGAACATTGGGCAAGGGCTCTTCGTCTATACCATTCCAGGGAAGCACTAGGTATAAACCACACTCTTCCAATTGCTTACATATCCATGACTTGAAAAGGAGAGGAAGGGTTGTTGCACTCCCTTAGCCACAGATATAAACTTTAGGAAACAGGAATTTAGTTTTCAGAAAATAACCCACACTTTTGTAACAGTTTGAACCCAACAACAAACCAGGACAGCCACTACACATTCTTGGCAGTAATAAGGGTAAGATTAAAGATGGTAACCCAGGACAACACCCATTGTGATGACATCCACACCCACCATGTAGTTACTTCATCCTGTAATGTCTTGGGATCCAAGCTTCTGCTCAAAGATATTGAGTGGCATTTTCTGCTCACTTCAACTGGTGTCCCTCAAGTGTTTGAACTAGGACAATTTTTAGCCCTCCATCAACACACAGATAAGTGATCTTCTATTTGTGCCTTATTGATTCTATTAATGGTTGAGATTCCTGGCACAAGGCTCACACAACAGTTGAGATTTTGTATGAGAATATGACTCAACCTAGATCAGAACTCATAAAACTGTAAGGAGTCAATTAAGTAGGATGGTATTTGTCTTTAATTTTTTTTCTTTGAGACAGAATTTCACTTTGTCACCCTTAGCAGAGTACCATGGTGTAACACAGCTCACAGCAACCTCCAACTACTGTGCATAGGCAACTCTTTTTTCTCAATCTACCAATTAGGTGGAACTAAAGGCTCCCACCAAAATATCTGGCTACATTTTGGTGCAGCTTTGCAGGGATAAGGCACCACACTTGTTATATGGGCCTGGCACCCTACACAATGAGCTGTAGGCATGGCCCGTGGACACTATTTCAGGACCTGTTTGACACCTACCACAAAACATTCATTTGAGAAAGCAGCTTACAAATTTACTATGCCCAGCTACAGCCTCAATTTGGTCATATCTTCATAGGTCTTAAATATGTCTACTTTGCTGGAACCATCAAGGTAATTCTGGTCATTTTAGATGATGAAAATCTTTGTTGGTTGGTTTGTTGGTTTTTATTTGCATGGGTGTGTGTCTGGGTATTTTTGAGATACAGTTTCTGTATGTGGCCTAGGCTAGTCTTTCGTGACCTCGGCCTAGATCATAAGAACCTCAACATCCAGGATTAGGGCAATCCTCCTGAGTGAGGTTCCCATGTGTAAGACTACAGGTGCTGGTCGCAATGCCTAGATAATTTTTTTATTTTTAGTAGAGACAGAGACTGAACCTTGCTCAATCCTTTCTCACCAACCCCTCATTCAAGAACTCTAATCAACTCAGTATTCCAGAGGGATGAGTTATAGGTCTGACCCAGCAAATTTGGTCATTTTCTCTTTCTTGGTTTTCCTCTTTCCCTCTCTCCTTTCACCCTTCCCTCATTTTATCCTTCCTCCAATTCTCTTGAACTCATTCCCGAGATCTCTCCATTTTTTTGTTCCTTCATTACTTTTTTTTTTTTAATTGTTGAGGATTCATTGAGGGTACAAGAAACCATGTTACACTGGTTGCATTTGTTAGGAAAAGACTCTCTTACAATCGTGTTTTGCCCCCAAAAGGTGTGGCACACACCAAGACCCCAAGACCCCATCCCCCTTACTCCTTCCCTCTCTCTGCTCTTCCTTTCCCCACCCCTCCCTCATTCTTCCTCTCTCTGCTCTCCCCTTCC
>CAUYON010156758.1:0-12796 GCA_963573935.1 Arctocebus calabarensis
TTGATATTTATATGGCAGGCCGTAATACCTAAACACCTTGCATCTTTTCTTCTGGGGTGCATCTTAGAAGGGTACAGGTGAAACTTACTAAATGCAGAATACAAATGTCTTCACACAATAACTAAGAAAATGCCATGAAGGGTATGTTAAATAGTTTGATGAAAACATTTCAGATTGTATGTGAAGCCAGCACATTGTACCCCTTGATTGCACTAATGTATGCGGCTATGATTTAATAAAAAAAAAAAAAGAAAATAGAGACCTTAATTTGATCAGATCCTAGTAATATATTTTTGGTGTTGCCTCAATTGCCAGTCAATTGCCAGGGGGTTTCTCCTCACAAAATATTTTCCCAGGCCAATTTCTTCAGCATTTTCCCTGAACTCTCTTCTAGTATTTTTATAGTTTCATGTCTTAAGTTTAAATCTTTTATCCACAGAAAGTCAATTTTTGTTAGTGGTGAAAGGTGAGGGTCCAGCTCCAGTCTTCTACAGATCACCAGCCAGTTCTCCCAGCATCATTTGTTAAATAGGGAATCATTCCCCCAGTGAATATTTTTGATAGGTTTATCAAAGATCAAATGATGGTAAGTGGCTAGGCTCATCTCTTGGTTCTCTATTGTGTTCCATACATCTACCTCTCTATTTTTGTTCCAGAACCATGCTATACACTTGATCACTATAGATTTATAGTATTGCCTGTAATCTGGTAATGTGATGTCTCCTGATTTGTTTTTATTTCTGAGTAACATTGGCTATTCGAGGTTTTTTTTTTTTTGATTCCATACAAAATGAAGTATTTTTTCAAGATCTTTAAAGTATGACATTGGTGCTTTGATAGGGATTGCATTAAATCTGTAGATTGCTTTGGGTAATACGGACATTTTAACAATGTTGATTCTTCCCAGCCATGAGCATAGTATGTTTTTCCATTTGTTAACATCTTCAGCTATTTCTTTTCTCAGTTTCATAATTCCCTTTGTAGAGATCTTTCACATCCTTTGTTAGGTAAATTCCCAGATATTTCATCTTCTCTGGCACTACTATAACAGGAATAGAGTCCTTGACTATTTTCAGCTTGACTATTGTTGGTATATATAAAAGCTACTGATTTATAAGTATTGATTTTGTATCCTGAGATGCTGCTGTATTCCTTGATCACTTCTAAGAGTTTTGTAGTTGAGTCTCTGGGGTTTTCCAGGTATAAATCATATTATCCATGAAGAGTGAGAGTTTGATCTCCTCTGACTCCATTTGGATACCCCTGATTGCCTTCTCTTGCCTGATTGCAGTGGCTAAGACTTCCATTACTATGTAGCATAGAAGCAGAGACAATGGAAATCCTTGTGAAGTTCCAGATCTGAGCTTTTGCACAGCCAAGAGAACAGTAAGTAAAGCAAATAGCCTTCGGAATGGGAGAAGATATTTGCAGGTTATGTTTCTGACAAAGGTCTATAATTAGAATCTATAGAGAACTGAACCTATTCAATAAGGAAAGAAAAAATTACCCCATTTTTTGTGGGCAAGAGACTTGAACAAAATCTTCTCTGAAGAAGATAGGCACATGGCCTACAGACACATGAAAAAATGCTCATCATCTTTAATCATCAGAGAAATGCAAATCAAAAGCACACTGAGAGATCATCTAACTCCAGTAAGATTAGCCCACATCACAAAATCCTAAAGCTACAGATGTTGGTGTAGATGTGGAGAGAAAGGAACACTTCTACACTGCTGGTGGGAATGCAAGCTAATATGGCCTTTTTGGAAAGAAGTTTGGAGAATACACCAGGAACTAAAAGTAGACCTACTGTTCGATCCTGCAGTTCCTCCATTAGGTATATACCCAGATGATCAAAAGTCATTTTACAACAAAGACATTTGCACTAGAATGCTATTGCAGCCCAATTCATAATTTCCAAATGATGGAAGCAACCCAAGTGCCCATCAACTCATGAATGAATTAGCAAATAGTGGTATATGCATACTATGGAATAGTATGCAGCCATAAAAAGTATGGAGACTTTACATCTTTTATGTTTACATGGATGGAAGTGAAACATTCTTTTTAGTAAAGTATCTCAAGAATGGAACAAAAAGTATCCTATGTACTCAATATTATTATGAAACCAATATATACTTACCTACACATTCATACAAATGATAAAACACAACTATACTCCAGAAAGAAGGAAGGAAGAGGAAGTAGAGGGGAGGGAGTAGGTGAGAGGAGGGAGGGTATTTGGTGAGACCTCACCTATTGTTTACAATGCAATGGCACATTTCAAAACTATTAAGAGTATAAATGTCTCACCACAACAAATAAGTGAGGTGATGGTTATGTTAATCAGTTTGATGTAAGTATTCCCCATTGTATATCACATAAGCACATTGTACCCCATAAATGCATACATGTACAGTTATTTAATAAAAAAAGAGACAGCAAATATAAAAAAAATAGAAAACTTAGAAAAATTGATGATGGTAGGAAAACACAAATTACCAAAATGTAACCCAAAGGAATTCTGACCTAAGAAAGACCAATAAACAGGAAGAAACTGAGGAGTTATCACAGTAATTCAACAAATGGATGGAGAACAGATAATTTGACAGAATATTTTTTCAAAGTTAAGAAATAAGGGAACCTGAAAATATTTAAAATTTTCATGAAAAAATGTAATCTCTCAAATATACTTTAATATATACACATACCACATATAAAACACATATGTGAGCATGTATATATACAAAATAGAATATGTTCATTAAAAATTAAAACACTATGATATGAAAAATGATATTTAGGCAATATAATATTATTCATCATGTATGTACATCATATATAAAATATACAATAATATCAATAAATACTGGAAATATCTTCAATAAATTTCAATATACTTTTTAAAATAAAATCAGTACCCCAAACTAAAAAAAAAAGTGTTAAAATATTTTAGTTCATAGATTTGTCCCTGGCATGATGAAAAACAATCTCAAACTAAGCCCTAGAAGAATTTCCATCAAATCACAAATAAGACAATGATGCAATATCATCAACATTTCTTACTATTACTCTGAAAATATTCACCAATGCATTTAGATAAGAGAAAGAAATGCAAAGCTTACATGCCGGAAAGGAAGTAGAAAACAATGACTGACAGGTAGCATTCTTTTGTATTTGCAAACCTGTTAGATCAATGAAAGTATACTACCAAGAAGTTAAGTAGAAATTCAATTTAAAAATATTAACTTTCCTATATGTAAATATTAACAAATAGATACATAATGGAAGAAAAAAAATCTCATTTGAAATAGCAGCAACTTGAAAATAATACCTAGGAATAAAATTTATATATTATGTATGTATACTTAATAAACATATGTAGATATTTGTTCTACATATATATGATTTTATAATATATAATAAATATAATATAATGAACATAACTGATGGAAGCAAAGTTAAAATTTCACTGAGAAATGAATTCTAAAATATTGTAAATGAATAATTGTTCTGAGTTTTGATACTATATTATGGTGTATTTAATTACCTATAAATTAATAGATTCAATACAATATCAGTTGATAAGTTCAAATTTAATAAAAACTACTCCAACTTTTATTGTAATTTGGACTCTGAAATATGGGCCAGATGATAAAATCAGCAAAATATCCTAAAATATAAGAGAAAAAGGAGCTATGAGTTTTTTGTCCATATTCTAGATAAGCACAGGTTTCTCTATGCAGTTCATCAAATGGGAGAGTAATTGAAAAATTCCAGAAACACATCAGTGAAAAGTTCTAAAGGAACACACAATAGGCTAAAAATCCATGGTTTAACCGTGGTTGCATGGAAGACTGTCTTTATTTTTGTATTTTCTCATTAAGTTCTTACAGTTGCCTTTCTCTTTTCTGACTTGTTGAGACTTGGCTTTGTGTTCAATAATTTTATTGTTTTATCTGATATCAGCCCTGTGCTCTGGTGAATGCCCAGGCAATTATCCTGCTAGCATCATCATGCTATACCCTCTCCATGTGGATGATAAATTGCTTTCTGTAAATCAGACCCATCAATAAGCCACCCTTTGTAGTTATCCTCCAATCACCCAGACCTTCTCTTCTTCGTACACAGGCATGGAGGGGTTGGTCACTGTAGTCCTTGCACAGCATTTTGGAGAGCTGGAAGGACAGAAACTTTCCAACCATGAGAGAAAGTACAAATGAAGTAGTGCTTACTGCTCTTGCTGCTGAGGTCTCTAAGGAATGGAACATCATGGTGACTGGCTACTGAGGGCAGCATTATGACTAATTTTGATTTATCCTAGGACTACAAGGTTCATATATATTAGAATATCAATTTGTGTAATGAGCCATATTAACAGTTAAAATAAGGAAAAATCATATCAATACCTTGATACAGTAAAAGTTGATAAAACTGAATTCTGTGTAACTATAATAACTCTTAGCAAGTGAGAATAGAAGAAAAATTTCTTTATGTGACAAAGGTCATGAGGTCATGTACCAAAACATACAAAAATGCAGGTGGATATGATGTAAGGTGTCAAATTGCTCATATATTATGAGTGGGATTAAGAAAGAGGGGGAGACAGGGAGTGAAAGAAGGGTCTAAAGAGGATACATTATGATGGAGGGGCTAGTACAATGAAGTGATAAAACATAGAAAAGATAAAAGCAGGACCTTAGATAGTGGTCACTCCATGGGTGGGGCTAGGGATGGATAAAGGAGAAGGAGATACATTTTATTTGGTACTCCGTTGCACTATTGGGTTTTTATTTCCTTCACATGCATGTATTTATTTTATGCAAACAAAACCTGAGCAAACAGAAAAAGAAGCTCAAGGTATAACTTTTGTACTAATTTTGGAAATATACCCTAGATAAATTAAGTAGAATAAAGAAGCTGCAAGTGAGTATGTATATATAGTACACTCACATTCATATGCTCTGCCTTCTGTAATGTTTGTTTTTTCCTTGAGACATTATTAATTTCATAATAACAAAGCACAATAAAGAGTATCTGTAACTCTTCTCTAGACACACCCACACACACATTTTGCAGCAGGCAGAAGAGTTTGCAAAACAAGGAGCGTTCTCACCCCAAATGCCCACAGCACCCGCATTGAGAAATGTAGATTTCTGCCTAAGGATAAGGTTGTTTTGACTTCTCTGTTCACACAGTTGCTTGTGTTTGATGTTCTTCTCTTTTCTCTCTTGGTTTTTACTTTTGGTAGATCACATCTTTTAGTCATATTATTTTTCAGGAAAACAGTACAACTAGTATACCTTTCAAATCCTTTTCATGTTTAAAAATCTTTTTTCAATGATTGAAGGGATCTAGAATTCTAAGTTCAGAATCTTTTGCCCTCATACTTTGGAGATATTTCATTATTACCCACTAGCACTTGCTATGAAAAAAGGGAAAAGTTTGATTTCTTTTCTTTATGACATAACCACTTTGCCCCCTCTCTTTCTAGGATGTTATCCCTTGGGTTCAGAACTCTCCCTATCATGTGTTTAAATGTAATTATTATTTTGTTTTGGCATTAAAAATCTATAACCTTAAACTTTTTCATTGCTATTAGAAGGAAGAAATAAACTTGTAGAAGCATGAAAAAGTCCTGGTTTGGCCAATGCTATGGTGTTAAGGAAAGGGTTGATCAGGAAAGTAAGTAGATGAGATTAAAATTGGGTATTTAGAAATTCATTTTTATACTACTGATACTTAGTTTCTTATAGGTAAAATATTTACTCCACTTAAAATGGGAGTTTCCAGAAGAAACAGAGTATAGTTTTTGCAATTTATTTAGTTGCCTAGAGATATAATTGAGAAAATTATCTGACAGAACCAGCAGTGCCTTGGCTTTAATATAGGTAAATCTTCTGCAAATTAGCCTCCTTGCATGACGGAATTAATGGACATTTGAAGACTTCTGTAATAACACTTTTAATTCAGTCCAGCTATCTATACCAAAGCAATTTGGAGACAACTTCAGAAATTTTATTCAAATAAATGAAAGCTCCACTGGTTATCATTTCTATGATAAATCCTATCACTAGAATGCTACCCATTTCTACTTTGCTTCCTAATAATCACATATTGCTTTCTTAATATTAATCCATTCATTTGCCAAATTCTGAGGAGAATGAAATAAATCCTCATCTCCACATTTTATAAAGAATGGGATTGAAGTACAAAGGAAAATAAATGATATACATGTTTATACATTAAAATTATTTATTCATTCATCTCACATTTCTTGAGTTCTTACTAAAGCGAGACCCTACTGTAGGTCCTGATAGAAAAATGACAAAGAAATTTACTGTCTATTGTGTAAGACAGGTATACAAAGAAATCATTACAATGTCTACAGAGTATTTCCAAATTAAGCAGAATTATACCTAATATCAAAATCCTTACTATCTCAGTCCCCAGGTCTCTCTCTGTGTTTCAAGATTCACAATGATTTTTTTTTTTTTTTTGGTCACAGGTTCTTCATTCCTTTGAACCACCTTCCACAGTGATATTTCTAAAACTCAAGTCTGATAATGTTCTCTACTGACAGAAACACTCGAATTATTTTTCCAACCCCAGGAAAAGGGTTTGTTAATTAGATCACATGCAAAACCCAATCTCACTATTTGTTTGATCATATTACTTTAATATCTTATGCTATTCTCCACTTTATTCAATACTTAAATACCAAAAAACTACCAGTTCTCTGACTCTCCAAAAACTGTATTTCTGTGGCTCTGAATACACTCGCAATTCCCTAGTGTACCTCTTGTACCTCCTTTGAAGACTTTTCAAATAATTACCCCATTTATGTAGTTTTATGTAAACTCTAAGGAGAGAGGTCACCATTTCTTCTTTGTCTCCTGACTGTATCTTGTTTTGCCCTGTTATAGGCCTTATACTCTCTTGCATTTGTCTCCCTGTCTGTCACTTATAAGTTGTGAGCCCCTTGAAATAATGAATAATGGTCTCTTTAGCTTTGTATACATAGTACCTTAAAATATACTAAGATATGAGATGATTCAAACAAGTGAGCTACCAACAGGAGTACTAAGAGATGGAGAATAAGGTAAATTAACTTTTTCTCTCAATCTAAGGCAGTAGTTTTCAAAATGAGGTCTCTGGATTTAAAATATAAACATCATCTGGGAATCTGTTAGAAAAGCAGTGTTTCAATATTTGCTTCATCCCTCCCCCAACATCTATTAAGTTAGAAACTCTGGGGATAAGACCTAAAAATGTCATGTTTTTATAAACCTCCAGGCAATCTTTATACAGGCTAAATTTGGAGACTTACTGTTCTAAGGAAATTATCCTGTATGCCACACTTTGATTGGTGGCCATTGCATTGCTCTCCAATTAAAAAGATGAAATAGGTACAGATAAGCAAATCCTTTATTTCCTAGAAGATTAATTATGGATAGGTTCTAAGAAATGACTTTTATAGAAGAGAAGGCATCTTCTGTGGGCATTAATGAAGCATGACTTTGAAAAACAGATCATTGAACAACAGGTGATAGGAATGGAGCACAGTGTCCCAGGGAGTTGTACTAACAATGATCAGGAGATGAAGATAGGTCACTAGGGGACAAAAACAATAGAATAAAAAACCATGTGGAGAAGCTGTTGACAGCAAACAAAGAAATAGAAAAGGACTAAATGGAGAGTACGTTACTGGAAAAGGAAAATTGAAGTCTTTGCTGTACCAGAAGGCTGTAGAAGACAGAAGAGAAGAAAAATGGCAGCACGTAAAGATGAAAGATGATGGAAAAAGAGACCCAAGCACTCCTGGTTAGAAGTAATTCGCCTCTATGTGAGGAAAGATTGGGAGACAGTTGTAGATTCATACCTACCACATTATCTACAACATCCTAATGTAGCCAAGTTGAAAGGGAATGGACTTTGGTGTACAAAATAATGACATTCTAATCTTCCCTGATTATGAGCTGTGTGATCTGAGCTTCAGTACTTGTACTTGCAACAGAGTAATAGTAATATGTTCATCTTATTTTCTATGTGTCAATTAGAATACAATAAATTCATAGCAGAGATTACTCAAATTCGGTCATAAGTTGTACATGCAAATGACCATATAGCTGCATAAACTTTTTCACAGTAAAGTGATACTCCTATAAACCTCTTGTGCCATAAACCAATTAGTAATCTGTCTAGTGTGGACATATGTGTGCATGTGTAGGTAAGTTCTTTAATCTCATGGGGCCCCTCCAGTTCTCCACTACTTTTTGTTGCATTTATATTTATCCTTATTAACATGATAGAAGAGGTTACTTTATTGCTACAGTGAAAAAATTGATGAGATAACATCAGAGGCAAAATAAATTCTGTGGTATGATACTATTAAGCTGGTCAAAAATATATTTTTACATCACATTGTGGTCTACTCAAAAAAGACAAAATAAATCTAACTTTTACTAAAAGGATGGGATAAAGGGTCCCACATTGCTCTTTCTATCCCTTATTAAGAGGTTTCAAGAAATGGATTTCCTTTCCTTTCCATCTGCTCACTCTGATTTGATTAAGCCTAGTGAGATTCTAGCAAAAATCTAATCTGTAGGCTTTTAATCATGATGTGGCATAAAGAACACTAGGCAGAGTTTGAGTATCTGCTGCTGATTGACTGACTGTGAGGTCTTAAGGAAGTCACTTCATGGACCTCAATATTTCTCACAGGTAAAAGGGGGACAAGGTGATACATCCACACTCCCTCAAAGGGTTATGTTGAAATGCAAATATATGTGAATGGATTTTCTTTTTTAATGTGAAAACTTTAGCTATTATCTATTTCCACGTGTTCTACTGGGGGGGGGAATATTTTTATATTTCACCATAGGGTTCACATAACCCTGCCTGAATCCTGTTTTGACTTGCTTGTACATATCTGTGGATGCATCTTGGTTTTGATTGGTAATTGATTCATGCACAGAATAAACACTGTAACCATCACTTTGCTTTGCTGTATAATGAGACAATTCAGTTCTGCCCTGTTAGAGAAATAAAAATTCCTTATGGTCTGAAATCGTCTCCTGACAATTATACTGCATTTTCCCCCAACATTTATAGTTTTCATGAAATAGAGACACCAGGTATAGTGTTTATTACAAGAGGCATTAGTAACGGCTGCCTGTGATATGTCAAGTGGTCTGGAATACTGTGACTCATAGTTCAGCAAATAAAGCCAAACTAAAAAGCAGGTGGTAAATCCTAATTCAAGGAAAGATGTGTGTTGTAGCAGGTTGTTCTTAGAGCTAAGGAAAGTCTTTATCATCTGTCTGAGCATAAGGTGTTCTGGTATTTGGGAAACGGGTAAATAAAGACCTACTATGTAAGTTGTAGAAGGATTGCCAATTACAAAAATAGGATATAGGACACGAATTAGCATTGAAATTGTATGGAAATAGCTCTAGATAGAAGATTGGTTTAGAATATGACAAAGATTCAATTTCTAGTTCTCTCACTTACTGTGTAGGTTAGGGAAAGTCACTAAATCTCTGAACCCCTATTATCTATTAAATGAGGATGATAATCTCTACTCCAAGAAACTGTTGAAGGGATAAAGTGAGAGGTTACTTGAAAAAGTATTAATGTAGGTACCACAGAAGGTACTTTAAAAATTACTTCAATCACTTTTCTTGTGTGATTTTTCTTTCTTTTCCTTTGCCTTTTATTTTCCCTTCCTTAGGATTTATTTATTTGAGGATCCTTTACTTGAGGATTTGGAAGTCATTTGGGGAACTTATACAGTGACACCAAGCTAGCTTAGTGAGATTTTTATCATTGTAGTTGTGAAAATGACTATTAATAGAGCTTTCTAGAAATTAAAATACCTGTATTACTCATATTTATACATGCATAAAAATTAAAACTGATATATGATCAGAAATAGTTGGAGAGGGAGTGGGGCAAGATGGACAAATAGAAACCTCTAGAGATTGTCCCTCCATACAAACACCAAATTCACCAACTATCTATGCAAGAAAGCAACTTCAGAAAAACTAAAAATCAAGTGAGCAATTGCAGTACCTGCTTTTAATATTAGATTAAGAAAAGAGGCATGGAAGATGGTAGAAAAGACAGTCTTGCATTGCCTACCCCCGCTGCCCACATTTCCTGGTAGTGCCATGCCAGTGCAACAAGTGGAGAGCGAATCTTTATGTCCCGGGGAGGGAGAGTGAAATGACTATGGGAGCTAGCATTGGAACTCAGGCCTACCTGTGACAGGGGAACCCAGCACAGGGCAGAACTCCGCCATTGCTCACAGAAGGAACATTTGGACCAGCCTGTCCAGAGGGAAATCCTCAGTCCCCAAACCTGAGTTTCAACAGCCCCCAAACCAGCTGACAAAAAGTGGCCTTGGGACTAAAGTAAATTTGAAAGGAAGTGAGGTCACGAAAGCTGCAAGCCTTGGGCAATTCTTGTTGCTATGTTGGCTCAGAACCAGTGGACTTGGGGTGCATGTGACCCAGTGAGAAACCAGCAGCTACAGCCAAGTCAGAGGTTGTGTCATCCCTCCAATTATAGGCAGCACTCCTTAGGAGGTACCTTCTTCCACTTAGGGAAAGGAAAGAGAAGAGTTCAGAGGGCTTTGTCTTTCCACTTATATACGATTTCAGCCACAGTAAAGTACCAAGGAGAGTCCTGAAGCCCCTGAATCTGGGCCTTAGTTCCTAGATGACATTTCTAGACCCAATCCCTGCTAGAAGGAAATACACTACCCCCTAAGGTAGTCCTGATAGGATCCACCATCTGCTGATTAAAGAGCCTTCGGGTTTTAAATAAACTTCAGAGGTAGTCAGGTAATAGTCACCAGGGGCTTTGGGTGAGACTGGGATGGATTCAGGTGTGACCTGGTACTGGTGGCCATGAGGTAGTGCCTATGTCACTCCTCCTGCAACTCCAGCAGCCCAGCACAAAGACTTATGGAGACAGTAAGAGACTTTGCCTAGTAAACCAGAGAATTCTTCCATATCTGACCCAAGTCCACCAAGGCAGTACTATCAGGAGCTTGCAAGAGTCACAGCATTACTGGGCTTAGGACACTCCCAGTGCTGACATGGCTTCAGTGACCAAAGACTTAGATCACAACACTCAATTCCCTTTGAATATCTAGAAAGCCTTCAAGAAGGATGAGTTCGAACAAGCCCAGATTGTGAAGATTACAATTAATATTTCTTCAATACCCAGACTGACAAATATCCATAAGTATTAAGAACATCCACGAAAACATGACCTCAACAAATGAACTAAATAAGGTACCAGTGACCAATCCCAGAGTGATGGAGATATATAAATTTTCAGACAAAGAATTTAAAATAGTTGACTTGAAGAAGCTCAAGGAACTTTAAGATTATACAAAGAATTCAGAAACCTATCAGAGAAATTTAAAAGAGTGAAATAAAAAAACAACAAGCAGTAATTCTAGAGCTACAAAAATTTAACTGCCAAACTGAGAAATGCATTAGTCTCTCAATAGTAGGATTGACCAAGCAGAAAAATGCACACAGGCTATTTGAAATATTCTTTTTAGTAAAGTATCAGAAGAATAGAAAAGCAAGTATCCAATATGCTCAATACTAACATGAAGCCAGTAGATGAACTAACACATGCCCACACAAGAGAAAAACTCAATTTAATTTAAGTTGGGGGAGAGAGGGGAGAAGAGAGAAGAAGAGGGAATGCAACTGATGTGTTCCCACCTAATGGGCACAATGTAAAGGTATGTAGCACACCTCCAGGGGGCAGAACACAACTACAATAGGAACCTTACCTAACAAATGCAAACACTGTAACCTAATTGTAATTGTCTGTACCCTCATATTAACCTGAAATTTAAAAAATAAATTTAAAAAATAGTAAAGATGAGAGCAGAAATAAATGAAATTGAAACCAACAAAATATACCCCTACATTGTGCCCTTTAGGTGTGAACAATCAGATGAAAACAGGAGGCATTACAAGTGATACTGCGGATATCATAACATTATTAGAGACTTCTATGAGCAACGATATGCCAATAAATTAAAAAACCTGTAAGAAATAAATTCCTAGCCACATATTAAGTACTTAGCACTGTGTCTAAAATGCATTAAGCACTCAATAAATTTAAGCTATTGTTATTATTGTTATATTACAAGCCTAAAACAAATTCAGCACATTATTTCTCTTTTAGGACCTTTCTTTAGAACTCCTCCGTGTACTCACAGGCCTTTATATCTAACTTTTTTTTAAATTTTTATTTACTGTTTTATTGAATCATAGCTGTGTATATTAGTTCAACCATGGGGTACAGTGTGGGGGCTTCACATGCAATCTGAGATATTTTATCAACCTGATTGACATACCGTTCATGATATTTTCTCGTTTACTATATGAAAACATTTTTGATTCGTATTTAGAAGTTTTCTCCTGACCCTTCGAATATGTACCACACATATGATCTCACCCTTTGTCCCATCTCCCCCCACCGTCTCCCTCCCCTTCCCTCCCTCTCCCCTTTCCCCATCTTCCTGTGCAATAAATGGGTTGTAGCCTTCACTTGAACAATAAAGAATTTGTCTCATATTAGGGGTGTATACATTGGATACTTTTTATTCCATTCTAGAGATACTTTGCTAAGGAGAACTTGTTGGTGATTCATTTTGAGTGTACAACGAACCAGGTTACATTGATTTCATTTGTTAAGTTCTTCTCATAATTGTGTCCTGCCCCCAAAAGGTGTGTAACACACTTTATATTTTTAATGAGCA